>JANJXV010001994.1:0-56683 GCA_024803745.1 Megascapheus bottae | reverse complement strand
AGCATACAGGTTGTAAAAGTACTGTAATCCTAGCTACTCAAGATAAGCTGAGACCTGAGGATTCCAATTCAAAATCATCCATGCAATAAATTCCATAAGACATTTACCTCTCATTAACCAGCAAAAAACAGAGCGTTGAATTGTGCTTAAAATACCACAGGCCTAAGCTTTGCATAAAAGTGGTAAGGGGTAGCATTCAGGATGCCCACTCTCTCCACTCCTTTTTAACATAGTACTAGAATTCCTAGGCAGTGCAATAAGGCAAGAAGCAAGCATAAAGGGGATCCAAGTAGGGAAAGAGGAAATAAAACTATCCCTCTTTGCAGATGACATGATTCTGTATTTAAAGAATCCTATAGACTCTACTCCGAAGCTCCTTGAGCTGATTCAAAGCTTTGGAAGGGTAGCAGGCCATAAAATCAACCCTCACAAATCAACTGCCTTCCTTTACGCAAACAGTGAGAGGAACGAGGCAATAATCAGGAAAGAAACTCCTTTCACAATAGCCTCAAAGAAAATAAAGTACCTAGGAATTAGCTTAACTAAGAATGTAAATGACTGTTTAGATGAAAACTTTAAAAACCAAAAAAGGAAATTAAAGCACAACTAAGGAAAAACCTCCCATGCTCCTGGATGGAAGAATCAACATTGTGAAAATGACAAACTTGCCAAGGGCTATCTACAAATTCAATGCAATACCCATCAACATCCCAATGTCATTCTTTAAAGAAATAGAAGAGGCAATTCAAAATTTCATATGGAATAACAATAGACCCCGTATAGCAAAAACACTTCTTAGCAGAAAGAACAGCGCTGGAGGAATTTCAATTCCAAACTTTAGACACTATTACAGAGCTATAATTCTCAAAACAGCGTGGTTCTTGCACAAGAACAGGCCTGAAGTCTAATGGAATAGAACTGCGGAGCCAGATATTAAACCACAGACCTATGGCCACCTAAACTTTGACCAGGGAGCCAAAAAAATAGAATGGAAGAAAGATAGCCTCTTCAACAAGTTGTGCTGGCAGAACTGGTTAAGCACCTGCAGAAAATTAAGTTGGATCCTTCTTTGTCACCTTGCACTAGAATTAACTCCAAATGGATCAAAGACCTGGAGGTAAAAGCTAACACACTGAAAAGTTTACAGGAAGGAATAGGAGATAAACTAGACCTCCTTGGCACACTTCGAAACTTTCTTAATAAGGACCAAGAATCACAACAAATCAGAGAAAGGCTGGATAAGTGGGACTGCATTAAACTGCAGAGCTTTTGTATAACAACGGATATAGCTAGTAAACTAATCAGGAAGCCTACAGAGTGGGAGAAGATCTTCACCAACCAAACAACAGACAAAGGCCTCATATCTAAAATATATCAACAACTCAAAAAATTGAATCACTCCAAAACTAACCTCCAAAGTATCACCCATCCCAGTAAAAAATGGGCCAAAGCCTTAAAGAGAGTCTTCTCTGAAGAAGAAACAAAAATGGCCTATAGACACATGAAGAAATGCTCAACATCTCTAGTCATAAAAGAAATGCAAATCAAAACAACTCTAAGATTCCACCTCACTCCAGTTAGAATGGCCAGGATCAGGAAAACGAATGACAACAGATGCTGGAGGGGACGTGGCCAGGAGGGATCACTACTACACTGTTCGTGGGAGTGCAAACCCGTTTAACCACTATGGAAAGCAGTGTGGCAGTGCCTCAAAAGGCTAAACATAGAACTCCCCTATGACCCTGCAATTCTACTACTTGGCATTTACCCAACAATCCAGAAACAAGGGCATACTAAACCCACTAGCACAACAATGTTCATTGCAGCACTATTCTCCATAGCAAAGATATGGAACCAACCCTGATATCCCTCAGTTGATGAGTGGATCAACAAGTTGTGGTATTTGTACACAATGGAATTCTATGCTGCTGTCAGAAAGAATAACATCTCCCCATTTGTTAGGAAATGGAAAGACTTAGAACAAATCATATTAAGTGAAGTAAGCCAGACTCAAAGGAACTTAGGCTCAGTGGTTTCCCTGATTCGTCATAATCAGTAAAAACCTTGGGCTCTACTGGCAGAGATTTGCAATAGGGAAAAGGCCGTATATAAAGCCATATAATGTGAAGCTAATTGAAAAGACCTCCATGGTATTGAAACAAAAGCCACATAATGAATGATTGTTGTCCTTAACGTACTATGTTGTCTCTCATCTCCTTTGCTGTCACTTGGTTATCCCATATTGGTATAGTATCTCACTTTGTTATCTGATATATTGAATTTATTTGTATTTGGATATTTGAAATTTGATAGGGAAAGGGGGAAAACCAAGACGGGTGGGGGGTGTGGGGTTGGAGGGAAATGGGTACCAAGACATGTGAAAGGGTATCAATGTATGTGAATTAATGCACCTTCTATCTGGCAAATATCATGTAACCCTTTTACTAATTACAATAAAACATGAAAAAAAAGAAAGTTGTAGTGTGTTGGGAGGATGATGGGGTCAAATACATTTCTTCTTAGAAATATACCTCATCTGGTTACCCTGGGTTTTCCTGGCCTTCTTCTTAGAGAAAGGCCTGTTATACTGGATTTGTGGCTTGGCAATGATCTAGCATGTACATCTTCGAGTAAGACAGCCACAACTTCCATGCCTGAGACTCGAGTTTCCTGACCTTTGGCAAGAGCACAGCAACATCTTTCTTCTTCCTGAGCCACAGGCCAAGTGAACTGGCTTGAGTTGGTTGTTAGTTACAGTGGCTTGGTTACCAGGGTTCCATATTCTGTTCCATTGTGAGGGAGGCAGGGTCACCTTTCAGGGCCCAATGACCAAAGATCCTTGCTCACAGAAGACCTCACCAAAGACATACTGGAGGCTGAATCTCTCCTCCAATCTCACAATATACATGTGGATGTAGTAAACAGCACACCTTATTTGTCCAATCCCAATGTCTTCCACTAGGCCCAACGACCAGTCTGGTCTCAGGCTCAAGGAGCCTTTCTTAGGTAAGATCCAAACTTAAGGGTCAATATTGCCCTCATCCTTTACAAAACATGTACTTCACAGTGGCTTCTCTGCCTGCATTTTGCCCCGTGTCGAATTTTTTTTGTTTTTGCTAGTCTTGGGATTGACCTCAGAGTGTGAACATTGTTCTTGGGCTTTCTTTAGGCTTTAGCTGTCCCACCGAGCCACTGCACCACTTGCAGCGTTTTCTATGTATGTGTTAAGGAGGAATCAAACCTGAGGCTTTTTGCGTGGTAGCCAAGGACTCTACCACTAGGTCAAACACACAGGGCATCTTGCACATATTTTTGACGTCAATCTACTAGGATATTATTAGGTTTCTTTATCCTAATCAATTTTTTCCTGATGGTTAGCTTTGCTGTCAAGTGTAAAAAATGCAAGAGAGAAAAACACAGAACAATTAGTGAAATTAAAAAAAAAGCATTACACACAGTTAAGTGTTCATTCTTAGTAGGAGAAAAGATATTTGGATATGATGATGATGATGATGATGATGATGATGATGATGATGATGATGACTTTATAATTACTATGTCAGGCTTGAGAGTTTGGCATAGTGGTAGAGTGCTTGCCTAGCATCCATGAAGATCCGGGTTTGATTACTCAGTATCACATAGATAGAAAATCTAGATGTGGCACTGTGGCTCAAGTGGCAGAGGGCTAGACTTGAGAAAACCCGAGGACAGTGCTCAGGCCCTGAATTCAAGCCCAAAGACTGGCAGAAAGGTAAAAGAAAATAAAAATGCTTTTTACGAGCTAATTCACTCACAGCATTTGCTTCTGAAATCTTCGCTTCTGCATCTTGTGAAATACCCCTTTCCCTCAACATAGACAAGAAAAACAGATCCGTCCCATGGTCCACTGTGAGGCCACTGGGTGGGCTAAGAGCTAGTCGTGCAGCAACACATGAGTTTTATTCTAATACTTTCCAAACTTTGTACTCAAATATGCTACCTACTTACGAACTTAGGTCAGTTATCCTTATGCTCTATCTTTTCTTCATGACTACAATATTCTTACACTCCTACGTTAATCCTCTTGTACCTCCCCTGACCTCTCTCATTCTTTTATTCTATCTCTGGACCTCTGCTCGTCTTTCAACCCTTATACTGCACGGATCTACACTTGATGGCTGTTGAGCAATATTGTATATGTAGGTGGTCAATTATTCTCTAGGCTCAGAGGGACTTAACGACAATAGAGATTGGATTGAGAGGCTTATTGTTTTGGGTATAAATCGCTTATCAGTGGTTGTATTAGACTGGTCTGTAAGTGCACAAAAAGAAAGAGTGATAATACCAATCAAAACTTGTGAACATCTAGTGTCTGCCAGCTACAGAGGTCTAGGTTGGTTATATCTGAAAAACTATAATCGTATTTAGTAGTAATCTTGCTCCCATTTCAAATGGGCAGAATAAGAAACTCAAGAAAAATGTCAAATCAAGAAACAACATCCCCCACCCAATGTAAACAGACAAAGGAACAGTCACTGGCAAACCTAGAGGAGAGTCTTCCAAGTGCTACACAAATGCAATTGATAAACATCCTTAATGGAAAATGTGAAAATATAAAGAAAGAGATAATGGAGGAAGCCATAGCTGAACAAGAGGAAAGCATAAACAAGGTGATAAGTGAAAAAGAAGAAGCCATAAAGGAGGCCATAATAAAGGTTTTTCAAAGAAATAAGGATGTATTCATAGAATCCACAAATAAAAACGTGACCAAACTCCAGCAAATGTCCAAAGAAAATAAAGCTACTGAGCTAAACACTCAAAAGGAAATCAAGGAGATAAAGAAATCCATACATGATCAAATAGAAGAGATGCATGGCATCAAAAATGAGCAATTAGAAGCAAGGGAGATGAAAAGTAAAGTAGATAGTTTGATAGCAGTTTAGACAATGCAGAGGAGAGAATTTCCGGGGCTGAAGATAATTTAGTTATTATAGAGAAAGAACAGAAAATGAGTCAATCCAAATCTAGGAAATATGAGAGAGCGCTTCAGGAGGTCCAAGATACAATTAGGAAGCCTAATTTAAGGCTAGTTGGTATTGAGGTCGGCGTGGAGAAAGAGGTCAATGGTATTGGAAATATACTTCAGGGAATCATCTCAGAGAATTTCCCAAATATCCAGAAGGGCAGGCCCATCCAGATACGAGAAGCTTTTAGAACCCCAAACAGACCTGACCAGAAAAGAACATCCCACCGCCACATTGTGATCTGAACTGGATCAATAGATACGAAAGAATAGATCCTAAAGGCAGCCAGGGAAAAGGGATCAGTAACCTATAAAGGCAAACCAATCAGAATAACCCCAGATTTCTCAGCAGAGACCATGCAAGCACGAAGTGACTGGAAGCATATATGTCATGCGCTTAAATCAAATAACTACCAATCAAGAATACTGTAGCCAGGTAAGCTCTCATTCATAACTGAGGGAACAATAAAAACATTCCATTCCAGGGAAAAGCTGCAACAATATGTCGAAACAAAACCAACACTACAGAGAATTCTCAAAGATGCTCTATACATAGAAAACCAAAATAAATGCAATATAGGGAAAAAATGGCACCTAAACAGCATACCATCTAAGGACCACAAGAATTGTCAAGACACAGGCCCTACTAAAAGCTTTTAAAAATGGTAGGAACTAATAAATATCTCTCAATCCTAACTCTCAATATCAATGGACTTAACTCTCCAATTAAACGGCATAGGCTGTCTAGTTGGATCAAAAAGAAGAGCCATCGTTGTGCTGTGTTCAAGAGACACATCTTACCCAAAAACAATTATCTTTTGAAAGTGAGAGGTTGTAATAAACTCTATCAAGCTAACTGCCCCCATAAACAGGCTGGAGTTGCCATCCTCATATCAGATACAATAGACTTCAAACTAAAATTAGTAAGAAAAGACAAAGAAGGTAACTACATACTACTAAAGGGATCTTTCCTCCATGAAGACATAACAATCCTAAATATTTACACACCCTTTTGAAGATTCTCAAAAGATTGAAGAATCTGCCAGTGTAAGTTAGATTCCGGCATTGATATTAAATAATGCAATGAGTAGGGATTTATATTTGAAATATCACTGTTGACAAAATCTAACACACATTTGCTTAGTATTTGCTTTTGATTTCCCAAGAAGTACAGTACAAGCTAACACTTGTGGCATATATCGACTTGGAGAAATGATTCAGAATATGTGACTCATTTGAACAGGAGTCAGTGAAAGATACAGAAGCAGGATACCCATATTGTGATAATTTGTATCTTTTGCATATTTTGTGTTTGTTGTTAATTCCATTTGTAGTGTACATTTCTAGGTAAAAACTTTTTTCCAAACAATTTGTTATTTCAACCGTAAAAAAAGACATTTATATGCCTGATAAAATTCACAGAATCCTATTTTTCCATCTTATTTTTTGTTTTTTGGGTTTTTTTTGGTGGGTCATAGATCTTGAACTCAGCCTAGGCACTATCCCTGAGCTCTTCAGCTCCAGGCTACCACCTTACCCTGGAGCCAAGCCCCACTTCCCATTTTCTAAAGGTAAATTGTAGATAAGTGTCTCAGGTCTTTTTGTGCCAGGATGGCTTAAAACCTTGATCCTCAGATCTCAGCCTCCTGAGTAGCTAGGATTATAGAATGAGCCACCACCTCATCATGCTCAGCTTTCTGGGTTTTTTTTAAACTCGGTTTGAGCACTGTCCTTCAGCTTTCCTCAAGCCTAGTGATCTTCTACGTGAGCCACAGCACTACTTCTGGTTTTTTCTGTGTATGTGGTACTGCGGAATTGAACCTTCGTCTTCATACAAGCACTCTACAACTATGCCAAACTCCCAGCCCCTCCACATTAGTTTTTATCATAGATCTTTTCATGCATCCAGGATGGCTAGAAATCCTTCTTGAGTTTCCCAAGATCAGGGAGTATAGGTGTGTCCCATCCTGTGTGGCTACATAACCATTGTTTAGGGTACAGTTCTCTCTTCATTCTACCCATCTAGAGCAATTTTCATCTTCCATGTATAATCATTAAACATTCAGCTCCTGTTCCTCTCTACTCCATTCTCTGGAACCATCGTGCTTTTTGGCTCTAAGGGTTTGTTGATCCTTGGAAGCTCTGGAAGGGAAAACATACGCTAGCTCTTCCTTTATGACTGCTGTATTTTTAGTTTACTGTAATCAAGATTCATCTGTAAAATATAGTAAAATGTTCTTCCTTTTCAATGCATTGTTTTGCATATTTCTATCTTTTGATTATTATTAATAGTTGTGAATGGATTCTCCACATATTTGTTCTAGTCTCTGCTTTCTCTTCCGTTAGGTACAAATCTAGAAATAGAAGTGTTGGGCCATATTTCTATGTAATTCTATATTTAGTACTTTTTTTAGCACTCTCCACGCAATTTTTGATTGTTTTATATTCCTTGCAGAACTATTCCAAAGTTCTACTTCTTCTCACTACCTTCCCAGTAATAGTTAGACTTTGAAAGTTGTTTTTTTGTATGTGTGTGTGTGTGTGTGTGTTTGTGTGTGTGTCTGTGGATCTTTTTGTTTAAAACTATATTTATATTAACATACTTAAAGTAATGATTTCATTGTAATTTTAATTTTTCTCATGACTGTTAATATTGAACTTCTTTCTACATTTTGAACTACTATTTCTATATATTCTTTTTAGAAAATCCTCTCCAATCTCCAATTTTTTTCCCTCTTTTTTGTGGGGTAGTGGAGAAAGTCATGGGGCTTGGACCTTGGGCCGTGAGCTCTTTAGTTTAAGGCTATTGTCCTACCCTGAGTATTGCCCCTCAGTTCTTCTGCTCACAGCTCCCTACCCCTCTTCCCATTATATACAGAACAAAGGTCATCCTCAGTCTTTCTGAAAAAGTAAAACATACAGTAAATTTGTAGTATAAAACAGCAAGAAATAAATTTCTTGCCAGGTGCAGTGACTTCTACCTCTAATCCTAGCTACTCAGATATCAGGCTGATATCTGAAGTTTGGTTCAAAGCCAGCCTGGGCATTAGAAAGTCTATGAGACTCTCATCTACAGTTAACCACTAGAATATGGGAAATGGCACTGTGGCTTCATAGGTAGGGTGATAGCCTTGAGTTGAAGAGCTCAGGAACAGTGCCCAGGCCCAGAATACAAGCCTTACAAATCCCCCAGCCAAAAAAAAGAAAAAAAAAGTTTCTTCCCCAAGTGATTATTATGCCAGACATAGAACATTAACATTCTGGGTGTACTTCACAGTATTATTACTTGATACCCTAAGATTTTGCAATATTCTCTCAGTATCAGCATATGTCATCATATAATGTAGTTCCTTTTCAATGGAATAATTCCATTTATAACCTAAATCTACTCCCCCGACTTATTTTTGTGATACCACAATTGCTCTACCATGATATGCCACAAGCCATTAAACATTTTATGGTGGGTAATTGGAAAGGAGTCTCATGGAATTTTGTGCTAGGCTGGCTTTGAAACCATGGTCCTCAGATCTCAGTCTCCTGAGTAGCTAGGATGACAGGCGTGAGCCACCAACACCTGGCTTGCCTTTTTATTTTTTTGTGGGTCTTGGGACTTGAACTCTGGGCCTAGGCACCATCCCTAAGCTTTTCAGGTCAATATTTCATGTAAGTCTAAACATTTAAGTAAAGGAATACAATTCCAACAAAAAAAGAATAAAATTCCAGACAAGGTGTGTTTATAACTCAGTGCTAATTACTTGAGGAAAATGTGCCATTCCAGAAGCTGGTGTCATTTGATGATGTAGCTGTGGATTTCAGCTGGGAGGAGTGGCAGCATCTGGACAATGCTCAGAGGACCCTGTACAGAGATGTAATGCTGGAGACCTACAGCAACCTGGTGTCCTTATGTGAGCAAAAGTCAAATTCACTTGCAAGGCCAAGTGCCTTGTTATTTTGCAGATACGTGAATGTTTATCAAACTTTCAATACTATTTAAATGAAAGATTCCAGGCCCTGAGTAGTATCATTACTTTCTAAAGAAAACCTAAGGTAATTTTGTACTCATTCTTCAGGATACCTTCAGGATACTTTGACAACAGTTCTAAATTATGTTTCCTCTAATGGAGACGACATTCCAAACTTACACAGTAATTGTAAGTGGATAAACCATCCAGAATAGAATATATATCATTATTGGAAATAGGATCTACAAATCAGTAAACAGTGAGTTTATAATGGAAACCTGGCACTAGGTGCAATGTTTCATGCCTGTAATCTTAAAATATTCAGGAGGAAGAAATCTAAGAATTCTAATTTGAAGCCAGCAATGGCATAAAAATTGCCATGGAACTCTGTAACTCCAAGTAACCCCTCAAAAATGTTAGTGGAGTGTCAAGAGTTTGACTTTGTGGTTGAGTGCTTGCCTAGCATGCATGAAGACCTATGCATGTAAGTGGAGCTGGGACTCAAACTGGTATTTTTCTAGCCTTGAGCAAGACAGCTAAGTTTATGCCATACAAAGTGAATCCAGAGCTGGGGAAAAGTCAACCATGGAGCCAGTGAGAAATGAGAGAAAAGATTTAATAGGTAACTTGTGAGTAGGATGCCTGCGAACTTAAAGCAATGATGACACAGCATAAGCAATAATTCTCTACTGTTTCTAATTCACAGGGCCCTGTGTTCCCAAATGTGTATTAATTGACAAGCTAGAGCACTGTGCAGAACTCTGGATAGGAAATTCCTCTGACAAGAATATCACAGGTGAGTGAATGCATCTTCATATTGATGTTGGAGCCTGAGCCCCATTGGTAAGTTCATGTTGTGATGTACTGAGCAATAATATTCTTAGTTACCCTAAATCCTGTGTGGAACCTATGGAATTCTTTGTGAATGAATCAAGAATCATTTTCTTTTCCCAATCCTATGCTTGGTCTCAGGGCCTGAGCATGGTCCTTGGGTTTTCTCAAGGCTAGCTCACTACTTCTTGAGTCATGGCACCACTTCTGGCTTTTTCTTTGTATGTAGTACCAAGGAACTCAACCAGGTCTTTGTGCATGCTAGGCAAACCCCCGGCACCAAGAATCATAGGGTGATATGATGAATTCTATGTGGCAGTAGAGTTAAAGTTAGATTTCTCTGTAGAAATCACTGTGAAACAAAATAAAATGAGAAAGCCATGAGCCCGTGGCTGATGCCTGTAATCCTAGCTACTTAGGAGGCTGAGATCTGAGGATCAAGGTTCAAAGACTGACCTATCACAAAACACCTTAGACTCTTCTCTCCAATGAACCAATAGAAAATGAGAAGTGGGGTTGAGTCTAAAGACATAGGGCAGTAGCCATGAGCTGAAGAGCTCAGGAAGAACAGCCAGGTCTAGAATTCAAGTCCCAGGACCGCAAAACAAAGAAAGAAAGAAAGAAAGAAAGAAAGAAAGAAAGAAAGAAAGAAAGAAAGAATGATATTTCATTTCTTTAAAACTAAGACTATAAATGATTTAGCAAACAAGGAATAAGTCAGGGCATTATTCTCTGATAAGGGTAATATCTTTATGCTGGTGGGAAGAGACTGGTATTCAAAACCAGAGGTTTCCACCAGAAATTGAGCCTAGTGGTAGAGTGCTTGCCTAGCATGCACAAAGACACAGGTTTTATTCCTTATTACAACATACATAGAAAAAGCCAGAAGTAATGAATTCATTGGTAGGGTTCTAGTCTTGAGAAAACCCAAGGAAAGTGGTTAGGTCCTAAGTTCAAACCCAGGAATGGAAGGAAAAAAAACAACAAAGTTTCAATCAACATAAGAAAATTAACTAGACAATGAGCTGGGGATTTTCTGGTCTTCCATGGTTCTGAGGGACAGGAGTGTTAGAAAAGGAATTTTTATAAGACTTCAAATGGAAAGAAACAAATTTCAAAATTCCCACAAATACCTAAATTGAGACTTAAGTGAGAAGTTGTAACTGAAGGGATATAGGTGTAAGACCTTACTCTCAAGAATCGTTCTTGCTTGGATCAAAGGCAAACAGACATATGAACCAAACTTGTGGCCGCTGAATCTAGAAAAAATTCGTGTTCCTCACTTAATGGTTAATAAGCAAACAGCATTGAAACTGGGTAAGGTAATTCTATCTGCTACTCAGGACCTGAGACTCTTATCTGTAGTTAACTCTAGAAAACAGGAAGTTGAGCTGTAGCTCAAGGATAGGGGTTATAGTCTTCTGCTGAAGTGTTCAGGGACAGGGCCGAGGCCTATGAACTACAAAAAAAAAGAAAAGAAAAGAAAAGAAAGTTTTAAAAAGATGCAAAACAGCACAATATTTAGATTATTTCTCAAAAATAAAAGAAAGGCAGCTATTCCTCAATGTATAAACAAAACAGTATTTGAAAAAAACAGCTGCAAGTATATTATAGGTAGTATTCAGCTTAAAACTGTAGCAATACATAGATGGGTAATTTCAATAAATATTTCCTGTGATATAAAAAGAGAACTAAAACACAGAAAAACATTATTGGTCATTGTAAAATATCATTTTCTTAATAGGTTAGGGAGAAAAGCATATATTTCTCACAAATCAATTTCCACTTTTATATTTTAAAATATCTAACACTTAGGATGGGAAAGTAAAGTCATTACCTTTACAGTAAGGAATATTTGTATCTCATGTATGTTTGTGTCTTTTTTTCTATGACTCATTTTAGATGTCCAGGTAATGGAAAATGTGTTCAAGACCTGCCAGGAAAGTCCACATGAATGTCTTTGTGAAGTAGCAGTTGCAAGTAGTATCGAAGTGGAGGAAAACGTGAGATTTGCAACAACTTTAAATTTGAGCTCTACACATAATCCAGAGCTGATTAGTAATAACGGTAACAACTTAGGGGTGAGGACTGAGGAGTTCATAAATTGTCAGAACATGCTTCTGTCTCCTAAGCCTGATGAGATGCATACTGCATATAGATCTAGTATGTCTCCTGTTCTTAAAAAATCCATCGGATATTCAGAGCATTTTATTCATGATTGTGACAGTCCAAAAGATCTGCAGTATCATAATTCTGTTCTCCCTGCCCAAGAAATTCTTCAGGGAGGGAGGAAAACTGCTAAATGTACTGTGTGATGAAAAATATTGTACTTAACACCGACCATCACTACACATCCGAAAATGTACACAGGAGAGACTCCTCATATATGTAGTGAATGTGAGAAATCTTTCAGTAATGAAATACGCCTTACAATACCTCAGAGCAAATATCCTGAGATATGTGATGTGTACATCAACTGTGAAAATTAATTTCTGAGAAGTCAGACCTGACGCTCCAACCTCGATCTCCAAGAGAATACAAACCTTATGAATATGAGGAACGTAATAAAATTTTTGTCCAGAATTCAGCAATCAGCACACATCAGAGATCTCACACAGAAGGGAAATCTTATGAATGGGATAAATGTGGGAAGACTTTTAGACTGAAATCATACCTCACTTTGCACCAGAGAAGACACACAGAAGAGAAACCTTATGAATGTAACAAATGAGAAAAGTCTTTCACCCAGAAGATACACCTTCGAGTTCATCAAATAACACACACAGGCGAGAAATCTTATAAGTGTAATGAATGTGGAAAGTCTTTCCAAGGGAAGGGAAAACTTCGTGTTCATCAGGGAATACACACAGGAGTGAAACCTTATGAATGTAACCAATGTGTAAAGTCTTTCCGACAGAAATCTTCCCTCAAATTGCATCAAAGAACACACACAGGAGAGAAACCTTATGTGTGCAACAAATGTGGAAAGACCTTCAATTGGAAGTCATATCTTGATGGGCATAATAGAACACACACAGGAGAGAAAACTTATGCATGTAGTGAATGCGGAAAGTCTTTCAAATGGAAGGTAAAACTCCATGTTCATCAGAGAATATACACAGGAGAAACACCTTATGAGTGTAACATATGTGGAAAGTCCTTCACACAGAAGCCAAACCTCAACATGCATAAGACAATTCAAACAGGAGAAAAACCTTATGAATGTAACCGATGTGGAATGTCTTTCAAATGGAAGTCTTCCCTCAAATTGCATCAGAGAACACACACAGGAGAGAAACTGTACGAGTGCATCAAATGTGGTAAGACCTTCAGATGGAAGTCACATTACAGGAGGCATAACAGAATTCACACATATTAGAAACCTTAGGAATATAACCAAAGTTGAAAGTCTTTCGTGCAGAATTCACCCTTCAGGAAGCGTAAGAGAGTTCACACATATGAGAAGCCTTAGCAATGTAATAAATAGGAAAGACTTTTTAGTCTGTGGAAGAAAACTCAGCTTGTGTCACAGAACCAACACAAGATAAAACCCTTAATGAATGTAGCAAATGTTCAGTCTTTTCCCCAGAAGGCACAAGTCAAGATTTATCACTAAACACCCACAGGATAGAATCCTATGAATAAAATGAAAGGGAAATTTTTTTGAAGAACTCATATTTGAGTTTGCATGATACCACACAGACACAGGATAAAAATCGTATGAATATAAGAATATGAAAAATCCATCATGAACACATGACTAAATATAAAATGCACATAGGAGAGAAAAACCTTATGAATATTACAAATGTGGAAAGTGTTTGACCTGGAAGGCATACTTCTGTGTTCATCACAAACCTGATTCCCATAGAAGAAAATAAAACTAATGAATAGAACAAATGTGCAATGACTTTTAATCAGAAGTCAGTCATCAGTACATTTCAGAACATACACAATAGAGAAATTCTGAGTAATGAAAAACATTTAGCTATAGAATCTCTGTATATGGGAGCATTAGGGTAAGTCTTCTAAACAAAGTCAACCGTCAGCAAGCATTAAGAGCACTCACAGAAGAAATAATAGCATGTAGGAAAACCTTTGTCAGAAACCTCTAAAAGCTGACTGTGTGGCTTAGTGGTAGAGTGCTAACCTATCAAGGATGAAGGCCTGGGTTAGATTCCTCAATACGACGTGAAAAGAGCAAGCCAGAAGCAGCACTGTGGTTCAAATGGTAGAGTGCTAACCTTGAGCAAAAGTAGCTCAGGCACTGAGTTCAAGCCTAAGGATTGGAGAGAGAGAAGAGAGAGAGAGAGAGAGAGAGAGAGAGAGAGAGAGAGAGAGAGAGAGAGAGAGAGAGAGAGAGAGAGAAACAGAGAAAAGAGAGAGAAACAGAGAGAAACAGAGAGAAACAGGAACTTGTAAATTTTACAGATAGAGAAGGAGAGAGAGAAGGAGACAGAAACTAATTTCTAAACTTTACAGTCTTTCTATTTCCTTACAAATTCGTCTATGTCATTCTTTCTGACAGAAGCACAGATTTCCATTGTGTAAAAATACCATATTTGATCTACTCATCAACTGACGGGCATCTGGGTTGGTTCCATACCTTTGCTATAGTAAATAGTGCTGTGATAAATATTATTCTTCTAGTGAATTTAGTATGTCCTATCTGGCCGATTGGCAAGTAGTGAAATTGCTGGATCACAGGGGAGCTCTATGTTTAGTCTTTTTGGGATACTGCCATAGTGCTTTCCATAGTGGTTGAACGAGTTTGCAATCCCACCAGCAGTGTAGTAGTGATCCCTCCTGGCCACATCCCCTCCAGCATACGTTATTAGATTTCTGGATCTTGGCAATTCTAACTGGAGTGAGGAGGAAGAGGGAAAGAGGAACTGAAACTTTCTCTCCTTACAGATGACATGATTCTGTATTTAAAGAAACCTATAGACTCTACTCCAAAGCTGCTTGAGCTGATATAAAACTTTGGTAAGGTAGCAGGGTATAAAATTAACCCTCAATGTCAACTGCCTTCCCATATGCCAACAAATGAGAGGAATGAGGCAAGAATCAGGATAGCAACTCATTTTGCTATCAAAGAAAATAAATACCTAGGAATTAACTTAGAATGTAAAGCACCTTTTTGATGGAACTATAAACCCTGGAGAAGGAAATTAACGCAGAACTGAGGAAATGCAAATACCTATCCTCCTGGTTTGGAAGAAGTAATATTGTAAAAATGGCAATCTTCAATCAATATCCCAATGTCATTCTTTAAAGAAACAGAAGAGGAAATCCAAAATTTCACTTGGAATAATAAAAGACCCCTTATAGTCTGTCTTCTTGCATGATACATAATGTTTAATCTCAACTTCTCCACCAAAATCTCTCCTTTCTCATTGAGACATAGGTGGCCCTGTTTACTAGCAGCAAAGGCTCAAACGCGCAGTTTCAGGTGTCACCACTGCCCATGTTACTGGGTAGATCCACCTCTGTCATCGATTCTGAGGTCTGCTGTGGGAGTCTTGGTCACAAGTTGTTCTGTGGCATCTGCTGCCAGCCTGTGCCTATTTGCTTCCTTTTCCTCCAGCAGCCTACAACAGCCTACAAGTAGCAAACGTACTCACACATTATTTCCTCTTTGGGAGATAGTTGAAACATGTACCAGAAACATTTCCATGACTTCAGAGTGGAAGTGGAAATATATACTCACTAGAAGCCCATCCAGTAAATTACAGTCAATCATCTTTCTTCACATCTTGTTAGTTAAATTGAACAATGAGTGTTTGGATCAGAAGCGATGTGTATGAGCATACAGGTTGTAAAAGTACTGTAATCCTAGCTACTCAAGATAAGCTGAGACCTGAGGATTTCAGTTCAAAATCAACCATGCAATAAATTCCATAAGATTTTTACGTCTAATTAACCAGCAAAAAAAAAGCGTTGAATTGTGCTTAAAATGCCACAGGCCTAAGCTTTGCATAAAAGTGCTAAGGGGTAGCATTCAGGATGCCCACTCTCTCCACTCCTTTTTATCATAGTACTAGAATTCCTAGGCAGTGCAATAAGGCAGGAAACAAGCATACAGTGAGAGGAACGAGGCAATAATCAGGAAAGAAACTCCTTTCACAATAGCCTCAAAGAAAATAAAGTACCTAGGAATTAGCTTAACTAAGAATGTAAAGGACCATTTAGATGAAAACTTTAAAACCCTAAAAAAGGAAATTAAAGCAGAACTAAGGAAATGGAAAAACCTCCCATGCTCATGGAATTGAAGAATCAACATTGTGAAAATGACAATCTTGCCAAGGGCTATCTACAAATTCAGTGCAATACTCATCAACATCCCAATGTCATTCTTTAAAGAAATAGAAGAGGCAATTCAAAATTTCATATGGAATAATAAAAGACCCCTATAGCAAAAACACTTCTTAGCAGAAAGTAAAGGGCTGGAGGAATTTCAATTCCAAACTTTAGACTCTATTACAGAGCTATAATTCTCAAAACAGCTTGGTACTGGCACAAGAACAGGCCTGAAGTCCAATGGAATAGAACTGCGGACCAAGATATTAAACCACAGACCTATGGCCACCTAATCTTTGACAAGGGAGCCAAAAAAATAGAATGGAAATAAGATAGACTCTTCAACAAGTTGTGCTGGCAGAACTGGTTAAGCACCTGCAGAAAACTAAACTTGGGTCCTTCTTTGTCACCTTGCACTAGAATTAACTCCAAATGGATCAAAGACCTGGAGGTAAAAGCTGACACACTGAAAAGTTTACAGGAAGGAATAGGAGATACACTAGGCCTCCTTGACACAGGTCGAAACTTCCTTAATAAGGACCAAGAATCACAACAAATCAGAGAAAGGCTGGATAAGTGGGACTGCATTAAACTGCAGAGCTTTTGTATGGCAACGGATATAGCTAGTAAACTAATCAGGAAGCCTACAGACTGGGAGAAGATCTTCACCAACCAAACAACGGACAAAGGCCTCATATCTAAAATATATCAACAACTCAAAAAATTGAATCACTCCAAAACTAACCTCCAAAGTAACACCCATCCCATTAAAAAAAGGGCCAAAGCCTTAACGAGAGTCTTCTCTGAAGAAGAAACGAAAATGGCCTATAGACACATGAAGAAATGCTCCACATCTCTGGTCATAAAAGAACTGCAAATCAAAACAATTCTAAGATTCCACCTCACTCCAGTTAGAATGGCCAGGATCAGGAAAACGAATGACAATGGATGCTGGAGGGGTTGTGGCCAGGAGGGATAACTACTACACTGTTGGTAGGAGTGCAAACTCGTTCAACCACTATGGAAAGCAGGGTGGCAGTGCCTCAAAAGGCTAAATATAGAACTCCCCTATGACCCAGCAATTCCACTACTTGGCATTTACCCAACAATCCAGAAACAAGGGAATACTAAACCCACTAGCACAACAATGTTCATTGCAGCACTATTCACCATAGCAAAGATATGGAACCAACCCAGATGTCCCTCAGTTGATGAGTGGATCAACAAGTTGTGGTATTTGTACACAATGGAATTCTATGCTGCTGTCAGAAAGAATGACATCGCCCCATTTGTTAGGAAATGGAAAGACTTAGAACAAATATGTTAAGTGAAGTAAGCCAGACTCAAAGGAACTTAGGCTCAGTGGTTTCCCTCATTCTTCGTAATCAGTAGAAACTTTGGGCTCTACTAGCAGAGATTTGCAATAGAGCAAAAGGCCATATATAAGGCCATATAATGTGAAGCTAATTGAAAGGACCTGCAGGATATTGAAACAAAAGCCACATAATGAATGATTGTTGTCCTTAATGTACTATGTTGTCTCTCATCTCCTTTGCTGTCCCTTGGTTATCCCATATTGGTGTAGTATCTCACTTTCTTATCTGATATATTGAATTTATTTGTATTTGGATATTTGAAATTTGATATGAAAGGGGGGAAAAACAAGACGGGTGGGGGGTGTAGGGTTGGAGGGAAATGGGTACCAAGACATGTGAATGGGTATCAATGTATGTGAATTAATGCACCTTCTATCTGGCAAATATGATTTAACCCTTTTACTAATTACAATAAAAAAATTAAAAAAAAGAAAGTTGTAGTGTGTGGGGAGGATGATGGGGTCAAATACATTTCTTCTTAGCAATATACCTCATCTGGTTGCCCTGGATTTTCCTGGCCTTCGTCTTAGAGAAAGGCCTGTTATACTGGATTTGTGGCTTGGCAATGATGTAGCATGTACATCTTCGAGTAAGACATCCACAACTTCCATGCCTGAGACTCGAGTTTCCTGACCTTTGGCAACAGCACAGCAACATCTTTCTTCCTCCTGAGCCACAAGCCAAGTGAGCTGGCTTGAGTTGGTTGTTAGTTACAGTGGCTTGGTTACCAGGGTTCCATATTCTGTTCTGTTGTGAGGGAGGCAGGGTCAACATTCACGGCCCAATGACCAAAGATCCTTGCTCACAGAAGACTTCACCAAGGACATACTGGAGGCTGAATCTCTCCTCCAATCTCACAATATACATGTGGATGTAGTAAACAGCACCCCTTATTTGTCCAACCCAAATGTCTTCCACTAGGCCCAACTACCAGTCTGGTCTCAGGCTCAAGGAGCCTATCTTAGGTAAGATCCAAACTTAAGGGTCAATATTGCCTTCATCCTTTACAAAACATTTGCTTCACAGTGCCTTCTCTGCCTGCATTTTGCCCCTTGTCGATTTTTTTTTGTTTTTGCTAGTCTTGGGACTTGACCTCAGAGTGTGAACATTGTTCTTGGGCTTTCTTTAGGCTTTAGCTGTCCCACCAAGCCACAGCACCACTTGCAGCGTTTTCTATGTATCTGTTAATGAGGAATCAAACCTGAGTCTTTTTGCGTGGTAGCCAAGGACTCTACAACTAGGTCAAACACACAGGGCATCTTGCACATATTTTTGACGTCAATCTACTAGGATATTATTAGGTTTCTGTATCCTAATCAATTTTTTCCTGATGATTAGCTGTGCTGTCATGTGTAAAAATTCAAGAGGGAAAAACACGGAAGAATTATTGAAATTTAAAAAAAAGCATTACACACATAGATAAGTGTTCATGCTTGGTAGGAGAAAGGATATTTTGATATGATGATGATGACTTTATAATTACTATGTCAGGGTTGAGAGTTTGGCATAGTGGTAGAGTGCTTGCCTAGCATCCATGAAGATCTGGGTTGGATTGCTCAGTATCAGATAGATAGAAAATCTAGATGTGGCACTGTGGCTCATGTGGCAGAGGGCTAGACTTGAGAAAACCCGAGGACATTGCTCAGGCCCTGAATTCAACCCCCAAGACTGGCAGAAAGATAAAAGAAAATAAAAATGCATTTTATGAGCTAATTCACTCACAGCATTTGCTTCTGAAATCTTCGCTTCTGCATCTTGTGAAATACCCCTTTCCCTCAAGCTAGACAAGAAAAACAGATCCATCCCATGGTCCACTGTGAGGCCACTGGTTGGGCTAAGAGCTAGTCGTGCAGCCACACATAAGTTTTATTCTAATACTTTCCAAACTTTGTACTCAAATATGCTACCTACTTACCAACTTATGTCAGTTATCCTTATGCTATACCTTTTCTTTATTACTACAATATTCTTACACTCCTACGTTAATCCTCTTGTACCTCCCTGACCTCTCTCATTCTATTTTTCTATCTCTGGACCTCTGCTCGTCTTTCAACCCTTATACTGCACGGATCTACACTTGATGGCTTTTGAGCAATATTGTATATGTAGGTGGTTAATTATTCTCTAGGCTCAGAGGGACTTAAAGACAGTAGAGATTGGATTGAGAGCCTTATTGTTTTGGGTATAAATCGCTTATCAGTGGTTGTATTAGACTGGTCTGTATGTGCACAAAAAGAAAGAGTGATAATTACAATCAAAACTTGTGAACATCTAGTGTCTGCCAGCTGCAGAGGTCCAGGTTGGTTATATCTGAAAAACTATAATCGTATTTAGTAGTAATCTTGCTCCCCTTTCAAATGGGCAGAACAAGAAACTCAAGAAAAATATCAAATCAAAAACAACATCCCCCACCCAATGTAAACAGACAATGGAACAGTCCCTGGCAAACCTAGAGGAGAGTCTTCCAAGTGCTACACAAATGCAATTGATAAACATCATTAATGAAAAATGTGAAAATATAAAGAAAGAGATAATGGAGGAAGCCATAGCTCAACAAGAGGAAAGCAAAACCAAGGTGATAAGTGAAAAAGAAGAAGCCATAAAGGAGGCCATAATAAAGGTTTTTCAAAGAAAGATGGATGAATTCATAGAATCCACAAATAAAAACGTGACCAAACTCCAGCAAATATCCAAAGAAAATAAAGCTACTGAGCTAACCACTCAAAAGGACATCATGGAGATAAAGAAATCCATACATGATCTAAAACAAGAGATGCAATGCATAAAAAGTGAGCAATTAGAAGCAAGGGAGATGAAAATAAAGTAGACAGCTTTGATAGCAGGTTAGACAATGCAGAGGAGAGAATTTCCGGGGCTGAAGATAATTTAGGTATTATAGAGAAAGAACAGAAAATGAGTCAATCGAAATCTTGGAAATATGAGAGAGCGCTTCAGGAGTTCCAAGATACAATTAGGAAGCCTAATTTAAGGCTAGTTGGTATTGAGGAGGGCGTGGAGAAAGAGGTCAATGGTATTGGAAATATACTTCAGGGAATCATCTCAAAGAATTTCCCAAATATCCAGAAGCTCAAAACCATGCAGATACGAAAAGCTTTTAGAACCCCAAACAGACCTAACCAGAAAATAACATCCCACCGTCACATTGTGATCCAAACTGGATCAAAAGAAACGAAAGAAAAGATACCAAAGGCAACCAGGGAAAAGGGATCAGTAACCTATAAAGGCAAACCAATCAGAATAACTCCAGATTTCTTAGAGAGATCATGGAAGCACGAAGTGCCTAGAAGCATATATGTCATGCACTTAAATCAAATAACAACCAACCAAGAATACTGTAGCCAGCTAAGCTCTCATTCATAACTGAGGAAACAATAAAAACATTCCATTCCAGGGAAAAGCTGCAACAATATGTCGAAACAAAACCAACAGTACAGAGAATTCTCAACGATGCTCTATACATACAAAACCAAAATAAATGCAATATAGGGAAAGAAATGGCACCTAAACAGCATACCATCTAAGGACAACAAGAACTGTCATGACACAGGCCCTACTAAAAGCTTTTAAAAATGGTAGGAACTAATAAATATCTCTCAATCCTAACTCTCAATATCAATGGACTTAACTCTCCAATTAAATGGCATAGGCTGTCTAGTTGGATCAAAAGCAAGAGCCATCGTTCTGCTGTCTTCAAGAGACACATCTTACCCAAAAACAATCATCTTTTGAAAGTGAGACGTTGGAATAAACTCTATCAAGCTAACTGCCCCCATAAACAGGCTGGAGTTGCCATCATCATATCAGATACAATAGACTTCAAACTAAAATTAGTAAGAAAAGACAAAGAAGGTTACTACATACTACTAAAGGGATCTTTCCTCCAGGAAGACCTAACGATCCTAAACACTTACACACCCAATCCCGGAGCTCCAAACTTCATCAAGCAAACTTTTCTTACACTGAAACCATACATAGATCGAAATACAGTGATTGTTGGTGAGTTCAACACACCACTCCCACCTATGGACAGATCAACAAGCAAAAACTCAACAGAGAAACCTTGGAACTGAACAACTATATAGACCAACTAGATCTAACAGACATCTGCAGAATATTCCACCCAGTAACAACACAATATACGTTTTTCTCAGCAGCACATGGAACATTTTCCAAAATAGACCACATCTTGGGCCATAAAGCAAACCTGGACAGATTCAGAAACACTGAAATTATTCCATGCACACTCTCAGACCATAAAGACATCAAATTGGAGCTGAACACACATCTCCACCAAAGAAAACCCTGTAACTCATGGAGACTGAACAACACATTGTTGAATCAAAAACAATGGGTAATCGAAGAGATCAGAACAGATATCCAACTGTTTATGAAATTTAACAATAAGGAGCACACAAATATCAACTCCTTAGGGACACAACAAAGGCAGTACTCAGAGGAAAGTTTATCGCGCTGAGTGCCTACAACAGCAAGTTGGAAAAATGGCAAACCAACTAGTTAATGTCTCACCTTCACCTCCTGGAAAAAGAGCAACAAACCAACCCTAAACCCATTAGGAGAAAGCAAATTATTAAAATCAAAGCAGAATTAAATGATTTGGAATAAAAAAACTATAGAAAGAATCAACAAAACAAGGAGTTGGTTCTCTGAAAGAATTCACAAAATTGACAAGCCCTTAGCAAATCTTACCAAAAAAAGAAGAGAGCATATCGAAATAAACAAAATCGCAGATGAAAATGGTAATATCACGACAGAAATTACCAAGATCCAGAATATCATGAGGGAATACTTCTCAAAACTTTACGCCAACAAATTTGAGAATCTAGAAGAAATGGATGAATTCCTAGACAATATTAACATACCCACACTGAACCAAGAAGAGCTAACCCAACTCAACAGGCCTATTTCAAGCTCTGAAATAGAAATGGAAATTAGACAACTTCCACTTAAAAAGAGCCCAGGGCCAGATGGATTCACAGCTGAATTGTATAAGGTCTTCAAAGCAGAGCTCACACCAATACTCCTCAAGCTCTTCAAAGAAATTGAAAATGAAGGCTCTTTACCAAACTCATTCCTTGAAGCCAGTATATCCCTCATCCCCAAACCAGACAGAGATTCATCAAAGAAAGAGAACTATAGGCCCATTTCTTTGATGAACATCGATGCGAAACTTCTCAACAAAATACTGGCCAACCATCTACAACAACTCATCAAAAAAATTATACACTATGATCAAACTGGATTCATCACAGGGAGGCAAAGCTGGTTCAACATACACAAATCAATTAATATAATTCGACACATCAACAGGAGCAAGGACAAAAATCAAATGATTGTCTCAGTAGATGCGGAAAAGGCATTTGACAAGATCTAAAACCCCTTTATGTTAAAAGATGTGGAGAAACTAGGAATCCATGGAACATTTCTCAATGTAATAAAGGCTGTGTATGAGAAACCCACTACCAGTATTATACTTAATGGTGAAAATCTAAAGCCATTCCCTCTAAAATCAGGAACGAGACAAGGATGCCCACTCTCTCCACTCCTTTTTAACATAGTACTAGAATTCCTAGGCAGTGCAATAAGGCAAGAAGCAAGCATAAAGGGGATCCAAGTAGGGAAAGAGGAAATGAAACTATCCCTCTTTGCAGAAGACATGATTCTGTATTTAAAGAATCCTATAGACGCTATTCCCAAGCTCCTTGAGCTGATTCAAAGCTTTGGAAGGGTAGCAGGCCATAAAATCAACCCTCACAAATCAACTGCCTTCCTTTATGCCAACAGTGAGAGCAACGAGGCAATAATTAGCAAAGAAACTCCTTTCACAATAGCCTGAAAGAAAATAAAGTACCTAGGAATTAGCTTAACTAAGAATGTAAAGGACCGTTTAGATGAAAACTTTAAAAACCTAAAAAAGGAAATTAAAGCAGAACTAAGGAAATGGAAAAACCTCCCATGCTCATGGATTGGAAGAATCAACATTGTGAAAATGACAATCTTGCCAAGGGCCATCTACAAATTCAATGCAATGCCCATCAACACCCCAATGTCATTCTTTAAAGAAATAGAAGAGGCAATTCAAAATTTCATATGGAAAAATAAAAGACCCCGTATAGCAAAAACACTTCTTAGCAGAAAGAACAGCGCTGGAGGAATTTCAATTCCAAACTTTAGACTCTATTACAGAGCTATAATTCTTGTACGGGCACAAGAACAGGCCTGAAGCCCAATGGAATAGACCTGCGGACCCAGATATTAAACCACAGACCTATGGCCACCTAATCTTTGACAAGGGAGCCAAAAATAGAATGGAAGAAAGATAGCCTCTTCAACAATTGTGCTGGCAGAACTGGTTAAGCACCTGCTGAAAACTAAATTGGATCCTTCTTTGTCACTTTGCAATAGAATTAAATCCAAATGGATCAAAGACCTGGAGGTAAAAGCTGACACACTGAAAAGTTTACAGGAAGGAAGAGGAGATACACTAGGCCTCCTTGGCACAGGTCGAAACTTTCTTAATAAGTACCAGGAATCACAACAAATCAGAGAAAGGCTGGATAAGTGGGACTGCATTAAACTGCAGAGCTTTTGTATGGCAACGGATATAGCTAGTAAACTAATCAGGAAGCCTACAGACTGGGAGAAGATCTTCTCCAACCAAACAATGGACAAAGGCCTCATATCTAAAATATATCAACAACTCAAAAAATTGAATCACTCCAAAACTAACCTCCAAAGTAACACCCATCCCATTAAAAAATGGGCCAAAGACTTAAAGAGAGTCTTCTCTGAAGAAGAAACAAAAATATCCTATAGACACATGAAGAAATGCTCCACATCTCTGGTCATAAAAGAAATGCAAATCAAAACAACTCTAAGATTCCACCTAACTCCAGTTAGAATGGCCAGGATCAGGAAAACGAATGACAACAGATGCGGGAGGGGATGTGGCCAGGAGGGGTCACTACTACACTGTTGGTGGGAGTGCAAACTCGTTCAACCACTATGGAAAGCAGTGTGGCAGTGCCTCAAAAGGCTAAACATAGAACTCCCCTATGACCCAGCAATTCCACTACTTGGCATTTACCCAACAATCCAGAAACAAGGACATACTAAACCCACTAGCACAACAATGTTCATTGCAGCACTATTCACCATAGCAAAGATATGGAACCAACCCAGATGTCCCTCAGTTGATGAGTGGATCAACAAGTTGTGGTATTTGTACACAATGGAATTCTATGCTGCTGTCAGAAAGAATGACATCGCCCCATTTGTTAGGAAATGGAAAGACTTAGAACAAATCATATTAAGTGAAGTAAGCCAGACTCAAAGGAACTTAGGCTCAGTGGTTTCCCTCATTCGTCATAATCAGTAGAAACCTTGGGCTCTACTAGCAGAGATTTGCAATAGAGGAAAAGGCCATATTAAGGCCATATAATGAGAATCTAATTGAAAAGACGTCCAGGATATTGAAACAAAAGCCATATAATGAATGATTGTTGTCCTTAATGTACTATGTTTTCTCTCATTTCCTTTGCTGTCCCATGGTTATCCCATATTGGTATAGTATCTCACTTTGTTATCTGATATATTGAATTTATTTGTATTTGGATATTTGAAATTTGATAGGGAAGGGGGGAAAACCAAGACGGGTGGGGTGAGGGGTTGGAGGGAAATGGGTACCAAGACATGTGAAAGGGTAACAATGTATGTGAATTAATGCACCTTCTATCTGGCAAATATCATGTAACCCTTTTACTAATTACAAAAAAAAATGAAAAAAAAAGAAAGTTGTAGTGTGTGGGGAGGATGATGGGGTCAAATACATTTCTTCTTAGAAATATACCTCATCTTGTTATCCAGGATTTTCGTGGCCTTCTTCTTAGAGAAAGGACTGTTATACTGGATTTGTGGCTTGGCAATGATCTAGCATGTACATCTTCGAGTAAGACATCCACAACTTCCATGCCTGACACTCGAGTTTCCTGACCTTTGGCAACAGCACAGCAACATCTTTCTTCCTCCTGAGCCACAGGCCATGTGAGCTGGCTTGAGTTGGTTGTTAGTTACAGTGGCTTAGTTACCACGGTTCCATATTCTGTTCCATTGTGAGGGAGGCAGGGTCACCTTTCAGGGCCCAATGATCAAAGATCCTTGCTCACAGAAGACCTCACCAAAGACATACTGGAGGCTGAATCTCTCTTCCAATCTCACAATATACATGTGGATGTAGTAAACAGCACCCCTTATTTGTCCAATCCCAATGTCTTCCACTAGGCCCAACTACCAGTCTGGTCTCAGGCTCAAGGAGCCTTTCTTAGGTAAGATCCAAACTTAAGGGTCAATATTGCCCTCATCCTTTACAAAACATTTGCTTCACAGTGCCTTCTCTGCCTGCATTTTGCCCCTTGTCGAATTTTTTTTGTTTTTGCTAGTCTTGGGACTTGACCTCAGAGTGTGAACATTGTTCTTGGGCTTTCTTTAGGCTTTAGCTGTCCCACCGAGCCACAGCACCACTTGCAGCGTTTTCTATGTATGTGGTAATGAGGAATCAAACCTGAGTCTTTTTGCGTGGTAGCCAAGGACTCTACCACTAGGTCAAACACACAGGGCATCTTGCACATATTTTTGACGTCAATCTACTAGGATATTATTAGGTTGCTGTATCCTAATCACTTTTTTCCTGATGATTAGCTTTGCTGTCATGTGTAAAAAATGCAAGAGGGAAAAACACAGAAGAATTAGTGAAATTTTAAAAAAAGCATTACACACATAGATAAGTGTTCATTCTTTGTAGGAGAAAGGATATTTTGATATGATGCTGATGACTTTATAATTACTATGTCAGGGTTGAGAGTTTGGCATAGTGGTAGAGTGCTTGCCTAGCATCCATGAAGATCCGGGTTTGATTACTCAGTATCACATAGATAGAAAATCTAGATGTGGCTCTGTGGCTCAAGTGGCAGAGGGCTAGACTTGAGAAAACCCGAGGACAGTGCTCAGGCCCTGAATTGAAGCCCCAAGACTGGCAGAAAGATAAAAGAAAATAAAAATGCATTTTATGAGCTAATTCACACACAGCATTTGCTTCTGAAATCTTCGCTTCTGCATCTTGTGAAATACCCCTTTCCCTCAATGTAGACAAGAAAAACAGATCCGTCCCATGGTCCACTGTGAGGCCACTGGGTGGGCTAAGAGCTAGTCGTGCAGCAACACATGAGTTTTATTCTTATACTTTCCAAACTTTGTACTCAAATATGCTACCTACTTACCAACTTAGGTCAGTTATCCTTATGCTCTACCTTTTCTTCATGACTACAATATTCTTACACTCCTACGTTAATCCTTTTGTACCTCCCCTGACCTCTCTCATTCTTTTATTTTATCTCTGAACCTCTGCTCCTCTTTCAACCCTTATACTGCACGGATCTACACTTGATGGCTGTTGAGCAATATTGTATATGTAGGTGGTTAATTATTCTCTAGGCTCAGAGGGACTTAACGACAATAGAGATTGGATTGAGAGGCTTATTGTTTTGGGTATAAATCACTTATCAGTGGTTGTATTAGACTGGTCTGTAAGTGCACAAAAAGAAAGAGTGATAATACCAATCAAAACTTTTGAACATCTAGTGTCTGCCAGCTACAGAGGTCTAGGTTGGTTATATCTGAAAAACTATAATCGTATTTAGTAGTAATCTTGCTCCCATTTCAAATGGGCAGAATAAGAAACTCAAGAAAAATGTCAAATCAAGAAACAACATCCCCACCCAATGTAAACAGACAAAGGAACAGTCACTGGCAAACCTAGAGGAGAGTCTTCCAAGTGCTACACAAATGCAATTGATAAACATCCTTAATGGAAAATGTGAAAATATAAAGAAAGAGATAATGGAGGAAGCCATAGCTGAACAAGAGGAAAGCATAAACAATGTGATAAGTGAAAAAGAAGAAGCCATAAAGGAGGCCATAAGAAAGGTTTTTCAAAGAAATAAGTCTGTATTCATAGAATCCACAAATAAAAACGTGACCAAACTCCAGCAAATGTCCAAAGAAAATAAAGCTACTGAGCTAAACACTCAAAAGGAAATCAAGGAGATAAAGAAATCCATACATGATCTAATAGAAGAGATGCAAGGCATCAAAAATGAGAAATTAGAAGCAAGGGAGATGAAAAGTAAAGTAGATAGTTTGATCGCAGTTTAGATAATGCAGAGGAGAGAATTTCCGGGGCTGAAGATAATTTAGTTATTATAGAGAAAGAACAGAAAATGAGTCAATCCAAATCTAGGAAATATGAGAGAGCGCTTCAGGAGGTCCAAGATACAATTTGGATGCCTAATTTGAGGCTAGTTGGTATTGAGGAGGGCGTGGAGAAAGAGGTCAATGGTATTGGAAATATAATTCAGGGAATCATCTCAGAGAACTTCCCAAATATCCAGAAGGGCAGGCCCATCCACATACGAGAAGCTTTTAGAACCCCAAACAGACCTGACCAGAAAAGAACATCCCACCGCCACATTGTGATCTGAACTGGATCAATAGAAACGAAAGAAAAGATCCTAAAGGCAGCCAGGGAAAAAGGATCAGTAACCTATAAAAGCAAACCAATCAGAATAAATACAGATTTCTCAGCAGAGACCATGCAAGCACGAAGTGACTGGAAGCATATATGTCATGCACTTAAATCAAATAACTGCCAACCAAGAATACTGTAGCCAGCTAAGCTCTTATTTATAACTGAGGGAACAATAAAAACATTCCATTCCAGGGAAAAGCTGCAACAATATGTCGAAACAAAACCAACACTACAGAGAATTCTCAAAGATGCTCTATACATAGAAAACCAAAATAAATGCAACATAGGGAAAGAAATGGCACCTAAACAGCATACCATCTAAGGACCACAAGAACTGTCAAGACACAGGCCCTACTAAAAGCTTTTAAAAATGGTAGGAACTAATAAATATCTCTCAATCCTAACTCTCAATATCAGTGGACTTAACTCTCCAATTAAACGGCATAGGCTGTCTAGTTGGATCAAAAAGCAAGAGCCATCGTTTTGCTGTCTTCAAGAGACACATCTTACCCAAAAACAATCATCTTTGAAAGTGAGAGGATGGAATAAACTCTGTCAAGCTAACTGCCCCCATAAACAGGCTGGAGTTGCCATCCTCATATCAGACACAATAGACTTCAAACTAAAATTAGTAAGAAAAGACAAAGAAGGTTACTACATACTACTAAAGGGATCTTTCCTCCCGGAAGACATAACCATCCTAAATATTTACACACCCCATCCCGGAGCTCCAAACTTCATCAAGCAAATTTACTTACACGGAAACCATACATACATAGATCGAAAAACAGTGATTGTTGGTGAGTTTAACACACAACTCTCACCTATGGACAGATCAACAAGGCAAAAACTCAACAGAGAAATCTTAGAACTGAAGAAGTATATAGACCAACTGGATCTAACAGACATCTGCAGAATATTCCACCCAGTAACAACACAATATACGTTTTCCTCAGCAGCACATGGAACATTTTCCAAAATAGACCACATCTTAGGACATAAAACAAACCTGGACAGATTCAGAAACACTGAAATTACTCCATGCACACTCTCAGACCATAAAGGCATCAAATTCGAACTGAACACACATCTCCACCAACGAAAACCCTGTAACTCATGGAGACTGAACAACACATTGTTGAATCAAAAAAATGGGTCATCGAAGAGATCAGAACAGATATCCAACTGTTTATGAAATTTAACAATAAGGAGCACACAAATATCAACTCCTTAGGGACACAACAATGGCAGTACTCAGAGGAAAATTTATAGCGCTGAGTGCCTACAACAGCAAGTTGGAAAAATGGCAAACCACCTAGTTAAGGTCTCACCTTAAGCTCCTGGAAAAAGAGCAACAAACCAACCCTAAACCCATTAGGAGAAAGCAAATTATTAAAATCAAAGCAGAATTAAATGATTTGGAATAAAAAAAACTATAGAAAGAATCAACAAAACAAGGAGTTGGTTCTTTGAAAGAATTCACAAAATTGACAAGCCCTTAGCAAATCTTACCAAAAAAAGAAGAGAGCATATGGAAATAAACAAAATCGCAGATGAAAATGGTAATATCACGACAGAAATTACCACGATCCAGAATATCATGCGGGAATACTTCTCAAACCTTTACGCCAACAAACTTGAGAATCTAGAAGAAATGGATGAACTCGTAGACAATATTAACATACCCACACTGAATCAAGAAGAGGTAACCCAACTCAACAGGCCAATTTCAAGCTCTGAAATAGAAATGGAAATTAGACAACTTCCACTTAAAAGGAGCCCAGGGCCAGATGGATTCACAGCTGAATTCTATAAGGTCTTCAAAGCAGAGCTCACACCAATACTCCTCAAGCTCTTCAACGAAATTGAAAATGAAGGTTCTTTACCAAACTCATTCTGTGAAGCCACTCTATCCCTCATCCCCAAACCAGACAGAGATTCATCAAAGAAAGAGAACTATAGACCCATTTCTTTGATGAACATCGATGCGAAACTTCTCAACAAAATACTGGCCAATCGTCTACAACAACTCATCAAAAAATTATACACTATGATCAAACTGGATTCATCACAGGGAGGCAAAGCTGGTGCAACATACACAAATCAATTAATATAATTCGACACATCAACAGGAGCAAGGACAAAACTCACATGATTGTGTCAATAGATGCGGAAAAGCATTTGACAAGATCCAAAACCCCTTTATGTTAAAAGATGTGGAGAAACTAGGAATCCATGGAACATTTCTCAATGTAATAAAGGCTGTGTATGAGAAACCCACTGCTAGTATTATACTTAATGGTGAAAATCTAAAGCCATTCCCTCTAAAATCAGGAACGAGACAAGGATGCCCACTCTCTCCACTCCTTTTTAACATAGTACTAGAATTCCTAGGCAGTGCAATAAGGCAAGAAGCAAGCATAAAGCGGATCCAAGTAGGGAAAGAGTAAATAAAACTATCCCTCTTTGCAGATGACATGATTCTGTATTTAAAGAATCCTATAGACTCTACTCCCAAGCTCCTTGATCTGATTCATATCTTTGGAAGTGTAGCAGGCCATAAAATCAACCCTCACAAATCAACTGCCGTCCTTTACGCCAACAGTGAGAGGAACGAGGCAATAATCAGGAAAGAAACTCCTTTCACAATAGCCTCAAAGAAAATAAAGTACCTAGAAATTAGCTTAACTAAGAATGTAAAGGACCATTTAGATGAAAACTTTAAAATCCTAAAAACGGAAATTAAAGCAGAACTAAGGAAATGGAAAAACCTCCCATGCTCCAGGATTGGAAGAATCAACATTGTGAAAATGACAATCTTGCCAAGGGCTATCTACAAATTCAATGCAATACCCATCAACAGCCCAATGTCATTCTTAAAAGAAATAGAAGAGGCAATTCAAAATTTCATATGGAATAATAAAAGACCCCGTATAGCAAAAACACTTCTTAGCAGAAAGAACAGCGTTGGAGGAATTTCAATTCCAAACTTTAGACTCTATTACAGAGCTATAATTCTTGTACGGGCACAAGAACAGGCCTGAAGTCCAATGGAATAGAACTGCGGACCCAGATATTAAACCACAGACCTATGGCCACCTAATCTTTGACAAGGGAGCCAAAAAAATAGAATGGAAGAAAGATAGCCTCTTCAACAAGTTGTGCTGGCAGAACTGGTTAAGCACCTGCAGAAAACTAAATTGGATCCTTCTTTGTCACTTTGCAATAGAATTAACTCCAAATGGATCAAAGACCTGGAGGTAAAAGCTGACACACTGAAAAGTTTACAGGAAGGAAGAGGAGATACACTAGGCCTCCTTGGCACAGGTCGAAACTTTCTTAATAAGGACCAGGAATCACAACAAATCAGAGAAAGGCTGGATAAGTGGGACTGCATTAAACTGCATAGCTTTTGTATGGCAACGGATATAGCTAGTAAACTAATCAGGAAGCCTACAGACTGGGAGAAGATCTTCACCAACCAAACAATGGACAAAGGCCTCATATCTAAAATATATCAACAACTCAAAAAATTGAATCACTCCAAAACTAACCTCCAAAGTAACACCTATCCCATTAAAAAATGGGCCAAAGACTTAAAGAGAGTCTTCTCTGAAGAAGAAACAAAAATATCCTATAGACACATGAAGAAATGCTCCACATCTCTGGTCATAAAAGAACTGCAAATCAAAACAACTCTAAGATTCCACCTCACTCCAGTTAGAATGGCCAGGATCAGGAAAACGAATGACAACAGATGCTGGAGGGGATGTGGCCAGGAGGGGTCACTACTACCCTGTTGGTGGGAGTGCAAACTCGTTCAACCACTATGGAAAGCAGTGTGGCAGTGCCTCAAAAGGCTAAACATAGAACTCCCCTATCACCCAGCAATTCCACTACTTTGCATTTACCCAACAATCCAGAAACAAGGACATACTAAACCCACTAGCACAACGATGTTCATTGCAGCACTATTCACCATAGCAAAGATATGGAACCAACCCAGATGTCCCTCAGCTGATGAGTGGATAAACAAGTTGTGGTATTTGTACACAATGGAATTCTATGCTGCTGTCAGAAAGAATGACATCGCCCCATTTGTTAGGAAATGGAAAGAGTTAGAACAAATCATATTAAGTGAATTAAGCCAGACTCAAAGGAACTTAGGCTCAATGGTTTCCCTCATTCGTCATAATCAGTAGAAACCTTGGGCTCTACTAGCAGAGATTTGCAATAGAGCAAAAGGCCATATATAAGGCCATATAATGTGAAGCTAATTGAAAGGACGTCCAGGATATTGAAACAAAAGCCATATAATTAATGATTGTTGTCCTTAACGTACTATGTTGTCTCTCATCTCCTTTGCTTTCCCTTGGTTATCCCATATTGGTATATTATCTCACTTTGTTATCTGATATATTGAATTTATTTGTATTTGGATATTTGAAATTTGATAGGGAAGGGGGGAAAACCAAGACGGGTGGGGGGTGTGGGGTTGGAGGGAAATGGGTACCAACACATGTGAAAGGGTATTAATGTATGTGAATTAATGCACCTTCTATCTGGCAAATATCATCTAGCCCTTTTACTAATTACAATAAAAAATGAAAAAAAAAGAAAGTTGTAGTGTGTAGGGAGGATGATGGGGTCAAATACATTTCTTCTTAGAAATTTACCTCATCTGGTTGCCCTGGATTTTCCTGGCCTTCTTCTTAGAGAAAGTTCTGTTATACTGGATTTGTGGCTTGGCAATGATGTAGCATGTACATCTTCGAGTAAGACATCCACAACTTCCATGCCTGAGACTCGAGTTTCCTGACCTTTGGCAACAGCACAGCAACATCTTTCTTCCTCCTGAGCCGCAGGCCAAGTGAGCTGGCTTGAGCTGGTTGTTAGTTACAGTGGCATGGTTACCAGGGTTCCATATTCTGTTCCATTGTGAGGGAGGCAGGGTCACCTTTCAGGGCCCAATGACCAAAGGTTCTTGCTCACAGAAGACCTCACCAAAGACATACTGGAGGCTGAATCTCTCCTCCAATCTCACAATATACATGTGGATGTAGTAAACAGCACACCTTATTTGTCCAATCCCAATGTCTTCCACTAGGCCCAACTACCAGTCTGGTCTCAGGCTCAAGGAGCCTTTCTTAGGTAAGATCCAGACTTAAGGGTCAATATTGCCCTCATCCTTTACAAAACATTTGCTTCACAGTGCCTTCTCTGACTGCATTTTGCCCCTTGTCGATTTTTTTTGTTTTTGCTAGTCTTGGGACTTGACCTCAGAGTGTGAACATTGTTCATGGGCTTTCTTTAGGCTTTAGCTGTCCCACCGAGCCACAGCACCACTTGCAGCGTTTTCTATGAATGTGGTAATGAGGAATCAAACCTGAGTCTTTTTGCTTGGTAGCCAAGTACTCTACCACTAGGTGAAACACACAGAGCATGTTGCACATATTTTTGACGTCAATCTACTAGGATATTATTAGGTTTCTTTATCCTAATCAATTTTTTCCTGATGGTTAGCTTTGCTGTCAAGTGTAAAAAATGCAAGAGAGAAAAACACAGAAGAATTAGTGAAATTAAAAAAAAAGCATTACACACAGTTAAGTGTTCATTCTTAGTAGGAGAAAAGATATTTGGATATGATGATGATGATGATGATGATGATGATGATGATGATGATGATGATGACTTTATAATTACTATGTCAGGCTTGAGAGTTTGGCATAGTGGTAGAGTGCTTGCCTAGCATCCATGAAGATCCGGGTTTGATTACTCAGTATCACATAGATAGAAAATCTAGATGTGGCACTGTGGCTCAAGTGGCAGAGGGCTAGACTTGAGAAAACCCGAGGACAGTGCTCAGGCCCTGAATTCAAGCCCAAAGACTGGCAGAAAGGTAAAAGAAAATAAAAATGCTTTTTACGAGCTAATTCACTCACAGCATTTGCTTCTGAAATCTTCGCTTCTGCATCTTGTGAAATACCCCTTTCCCTCAACATAGACAAGAAAAACAGATCCGTCCCATGGTCCACTGTGAGGCCACTGGGTGGGCTAAGAGCTAGTCGTGCAGCAACACATGAGTTTTATTCTAATACTTTCCAAACTTTGTACTCAAATATGCTACCTACTTACGAACTTAGGTCAGTTATCCTTATGCTCTACCTTTTCTTCATGACTACAATATTCTTACACTCCTACGTTAATCCTCTTGTACCTCCCCTGACCTCTCTCATTCTTTTATTCTATCTCTGGACCTCTGCTCGTCTTTCAACCCTTATACTGCACGGATCTACACTTGATGGCTGTTGAGCAATATTGTATATGTAGGTGGTCAATTATTCTCTAGGCTCAGAGGGACTTAACGACAATAGAGATTGGATTGAGAGGCTTATTGTTTTGGGTATAAATCGCTTATCAGTGGTTGTATTAGACTGGTCTGTAAGTGCACAAAAAGAAAGAGTGATAATACCAATCAAAACTTGTGAACATCTAGTGTCTGCCAGCTACAGAGGTCTAGGTTGGTTATATCTGAAAAACTATAATCGTATTTAGTAGTAATCTTGCTCCCATTTCAAATGGGCAGAATAAGAAACTCAAGAAAAATGTCAAATCAAGAAACAACATCCCCCACCCAATGTAAACAGACAAAGGAACAGTCACTGGCAAACCTAGAGGAGAGTCTTCCAAGTGCTACACAAATGCAATTGATAAACATCCTTAATGGAAAATGTGAAAATATAAAGAAAGAGATAATGGAGGAAGCCATAGCTGAACAAGAGGAAAGCATAAACAAGGTGATAAGTGAAAAAGAAGAAGCCATAAAGGAGGCCATAATAAAGGTTTTTCAAAGAAATAAGGATGTATTCATAGAATCCACAAATAAAAACGTGACCAAACTCCAGCAAATGTCCAAAGAAAATAAAGCTACTGAGCTAAACACTCAAAAGGAAATCAAGGAGATAAAGAAATCCATACATGATCAAATAGAAGAGATGCATGGCATCAAAAATGAGCAATTAGAAGCAAGGGAGATGAAAAGTAAAGTAGATAGTTTGATAGCAGTTTAGACAATGCAGAGGAGAGAATTTCCGGGGCTGAAGATAATTTAGTTATTATAGAGAAAGAACAGAAAATGAGTCAATCCAAATCTAGGAAATATGAGAGAGCGCTTCAGGAGGTCCAAGATACAATTAGGAAGCCTAATTTAAGGCTAGTTGGTATTGAGGTCGGCGTGGAGAAAGAGGTCAATGGTATTGGAAATATACTTCAGGGAATCATCTCAGAGAATTTCCCAAATATCCAGAAGGGCAGGCCCATCCAGATACGAGAAGCTTTTAGAACCCCAAACAGACCTGACCAGAAAAGAACATCCCACCGCCACATTGTGATCTGAACTGGATCAATAGATACGAAAGAATAGATCCTAAAGGCAGCCAGGGAAAAGGGATCAGTAACCTATAAAGGCAAACCAATCAGAATAACCCCAGATTTCTCAGCAGAGACCATGCAAGCACGAAGTGACTGGAAGCATATATGTCATGCGCTTAAATCAAATAACTACCAATCAAGAATACTGTAGCCAGGTAAGCTCTCATTCATAACTGAGGGAACAATAAAAACATTCCATTCCAGGGAAAAGCTGCAACAATATGTCGAAACAAAACCAACACTACAGAGAATTCTCAAAGATGCTCTATACATAGAAAACCAAAATAAATGCAATATAGGGAAAAAATGGCACCTAAACAGCATACCATCTAAGGACCACAAGAATTGTCAAGACACAGGCCCTACTAAAAGCTTTTAAAAATGGTAGGAACTAATAAATATCTCTCAATCCTAACTCTCAATATCAATGGACTTAACTCTCCAATTAAACGGCATAGGCTGTCTAGTTGGATCAAAAAGAAGAGCCATCGTTGTGCTGTGTTCAAGAGACACATCTTACCCAAAAACAATTATCTTTTGAAAGTGAGAGGTTGTAATAAACTCTATCAAGCTAACTGCCCCCATAAACAGGCTGGAGTTGCCATCCTCATATCAGATACAATAGACTTCAAACTAAAATTAGTAAGAAAAGACAAAGAAGGTAACTACATACTACTAAAGGGATCTTTCCTCCATGAAGACATAACAATCCTAAATATTTACACACCCTTTTGAAGATTCTCAAAAGATTGAAGAATCTGCCAGTGTAAGTTAGATTCCGGCATTGATATTAAATAATGCAATGAGTAGGGATTTATATTTGAAATATCACTGTTGACAAAATGTAACACATATTTGCTTAGTATTTGCTTTTGATTTCCCAAGAAGTACAGTACAAGCTAACACTTGTGGCATATATCGACTTGGAGAAATGATTCAGAATATGTGACTCATTTGAACAGGAGTCAGTGAAAGATACAGAAGCAGGATACCCATATTGTGATAATTTGTATCTTTTGCATATTTTGTGTTTGTTGTTAATTCCATTTGTAGTGTACATTTCTAGGTAAAAACTTTTTTCCAAACAATTTGTTATTTCAACCGTAAAAAAAGACATTTATATGCCTGATAAAATTCACAGAATCCTATTTTTCCATCTTATTTTTTGTTTTTTGGGTTTTTTTTGGTGGGTCATAGATCTTGAACTCAGCCTAGGCACTATCCCTGAGCTCTTCAGCTCCAGGCTACCACCTTACCCTGGAGCCAAGCCCCACTTCCCATTTTCTAAAGGTAAATTGTAGATAAGTGTCTCAGGTCTTTTTGTGCCAGGATGGCTTAAAACCTTGATCCTCAGATCTCAGCCTCCTGAGTAGCTAGGATTATAGAATGAGCCACCACCTCATCATGCTCAGCTTTCTGGGTTTTTTTTAAACTCGGTTTGAGCACTGTCCTTCAGCTTTCCTCAAGCCTAGTGATCTTCTACGTGAGCCACAGCACTACTTCTGGTTTTTTCTGTGTATGTGGTACTGCGGAATTGAACCTTCGTCTTCATACAAGCACTCTACAACTATGCCAAACTCCCAGCCCCTCCACATTAGTTTTTATCATAGATCTTTTCATGCATCCAGGATGGCTAGAAATCCTTCTTGAGTTTCCCAAGATCAGGGAGTATAGGTGTGTCCCATCCTGTGTGGCTACATAACCATTGTTTAGGGTACAGTTCTCTCTTCATTCTACCCATCTAGAGCAATTTTCATCTTCCATGTATAATCATTAAACATTCAGCTCCTGTTCCTCTCTACTCCATTCTCTGGAACCATCGTGCTTTTTGGCTCTAAGGGTTTGTTGATCCTTGGAAGCTCTGGAAGGGAAAACATACGCTAGCTCTTCCTTTATGACTGCTGTATTTTTAGTTTACTGTAATCAAGATTCATCTGTAAAATATAGTAAAATGTTCTTCCTTTTCAATGCATTGTTTTGCATATTTCTATCTTTTGATTATTATTAATAGTTGTGAATGGATTCTCCACATATTTGTTCTAGTCTCTGCTTTCTCTTCCGTTAGGTACAAATCTAGAAATAGAAGTGTTGGGCCATATTTCTATGTAATTCTATATTTAGTACTTTTTTTAGCACTCTCCACGCAATTTTTGATTGTTTTATATTCCTTGCAGAACTATTCCAAAGTTCTACTTCTTCTCACTACCTTCCCAGTAATAGTTAGACTTTGAAAGTTGTTTTTTTGTATGTGTGTGTGTGTGTGTGTGTTTGTGTGTGTGTCTGTGGATCTTTTTGTTTAAAACTATATTTATATTAACATACTTAAAGTAATGATTTCATTGTAATTTTAATTTTTCTCATGACTGTTAATATTGAACTTCTTTCTACATTTTGAACTACTATTTCTATATATTCTTTTTAGAAAATCCTCTCCAATCTCCAATTTTTTTCCCTCTTTTTTGTGGGGTAGTGGAGAAAGTCATGGGGCTTGGACCTTGGGCCGTGAGCTCTTTAGTTTAAGGCTATTGTCCTACCCTGAGTATTGCCCCTCAGTTCTTCTGCTCACAGCTCCCTACCCCTCTTCCCATTATATACAGAACAAAGGTCATCCTCAGTCTTTCTGAAAAAGTAAAACATACAGTAAATTTGTAGTATAAAACAGCAAGAAATAAATTTCTTGCCAGGTGCAGTGACTTCTACCTCTAATCCTAGCTACTCAGATATCAGGCTGATATCTGAAGTTTGGTTCAAAGCCAGCCTGGGCATTAGAAAGTCTATGAGACTCTCATCTACAGTTAACCACTAGAATATGGGAAATGGCACTGTGGCTTCATAGGTAGGGTGATAGCCTTGAGTTGAAGAGCTCAGGAACAGTGCCCAGGCCCAGAATACAAGCCTTACAAATCCCCCAGCCAAAAAAAAGAAAAAAAAAGTTTCTTCCCCAAGTGATTATTATGCCAGACATAGAACATTAACATTCTGGGTGTACTTCACAGTATTATTACTTGATACCCTAAGATTTTGCAATATTCTCTCAGTATCAGCATATGTCATCATATAATGTAGTTCCTTTTCAATGGAATAATTCCATTTATAACCTAAATCTACTCCCCCGACTTATTTTTGTGATACCACAATTGCTCTACCATGATATGCCACAAGCCATTAAACATTTTATGGTGGGTAATTGGAAAGGAGTCTCATGGAATTTTGTGCTAGGCTGGCTTTGAAACCATGGTCCTCAGATCTCAGTCTCCTGAGTAGCTAGGATGACAGGCGTGAGCCACCAACACCTGGCTTGCCTTTTTATTTTTTTGTGGGTCTTGGGACTTGAACTCTGGGCCTAGGCACCATCCCTAAGCTTTTCAGGTCAATATTTCATGTAAGTCTAAACATTTAAGTAAAGGAATACAATTCCAACAAAAAAAGAATAAAATTCCAGACAAGGTGTGTTTATAACTCAGTGCTAATTACTTGAGGAAAATGTGCCATTCCAGAAGCTGGTGTCATTTGATGATGTAGCTGTGGATTTCAGCTGGGAGGAGTGGCAGCATCTGGACAATGCTCAGAGGACCCTGTACAGAGATGTAATGCTGGAGACCTACAGCAACCTGGTGTCCTTATGTGAGCAAAAGTCAAATTCACTTGCAAGGCCAAGTGCCTTGTTATTTTGCAGATACGTGAATGTTTATCAAACTTTCAATACTATTTAAATGAAAGATTCCAGGCCCTGAGTAGTATCATTACTTTCTAAAGAAAACCTAAGGTAATTTTGTACTCATTCTTCAGGATACCTTCAGGATACTTTGACAACAGTTCTAAATTATGTTTCCTCTAATGGAGACGACATTCCAAACTTACACAGTAATTGTAAGTGGATAAACCATCCAGAATAGAATATATATCATTATTGGAAATAGGATCTACAAATCAGTAAACAGTGAGTTTATAATGGAAACCTGGCACTAGGTGCAATGTTTCATGCCTGTAATCTTAAAATATTCAGGAGGAAGAAATCTAAGAATTCTAATTTGAAGCCAGCAATGGCATAAAAATTGCCATGGAACTCTGTAACTCCAAGTAACCCCTCAAAAATGTTAGTGGAGTGTCAAGAGTTTGACTTTGTGGTTGAGTGCTTGCCTAGCATGCATGAAGACCTATGCATGTAAGTGGAGCTGGGACTCAAACTGGTATTTTTCTAGCCTTGAGCAAGACAGCTAAGTTTATGCCATACAAAGTGAATCCAGAGCTGGGGAAAAGTCAACCATGGAGCCAGTGAGAAATGAGAGAAAAGATTTAATAGGTAACTTGTGAGTAGGATGCCTGCGAACTTAAAGCAATGATGACACAGCATAAGCAATAATTCTCTACTGTTTCTAATTCACAGGGCCCTGTGTTCCCAAATGTGTATTAATTGACAAGCTAGAGCACTGTGCAGAACTCTGGATAGGAAATTCCTCTGACAAGAATATCACAGGTGAGTGAATGCATCTTCATATTGATGTTGGAGCCTGAGCCCCATTGGTAAGTTCATGTTGTGATGTACTGAGCAATAATATTCTTAGTTACCCTAAATCCTGTGTGGAACCTATGGAATTCTTTGTGAATGAATCAAGAATCATTTTCTTTTCCCAATCCTATGCTTGGTCTCAGGGCCTGAGCATGGTCCTTGGGTTTTCTCAAGGCTAGCTCACTACTTCTTGAGTCATGGCACCACTTCTGGCTTTTTCTTTGTATGTAGTACCAAGGAACTCAACCAGGTCTTTGTGCATGCTAGGCAAACCCCCGGCACCAAGAATCATAGGGTGATATGATGAATTCTATGTGGCAGTAGAGTTAAAGTTAGATTTCTCTGTAGAAATCACTGTGAAACAAAATAAAATGAGAAAGCCATGAGCCCGTGGCTGATGCCTGTAATCCTAGCTACTTAGGAGGCTGAGATCTGAGGATCAAGGTTCAAAGACTGACCTATCACAAAACACCTTAGACTCTTCTCTCCAATGAACCAATAGAAAATGAGAAGTGGGGTTGAGTCTAAAGACATAGGGCAGTAGCCATGAGCTGAAGAGCTCAGGAAGAACAGCCAGGTCTAGAATTCAAGTCCCAGGACCGCAAAACAAGAAAGAAAGAAAGAAAGAAAGAAAGAAAGAAAGAAAGAAAGAAAGAAAGAAAGAAAGAAAGAATGATATTTCATTTCTTTAAAACTAAGACTATAAATGATTTAGCAAACAAGGAATAAGTCAGGGCATTATTCTCTGATAAGGGTAATATCTTTATGCTGGTGGGAAGAGACTGGTATTCAAAACCAGAGGTTTCCACCAGAAATTGAGCCTAGTGGTAGAGTGCTTGCCTAGCATGCACAAAGACACAGGTTTTATTCCTTATTACAACATACATAGAAAAAGCCAGAAGTAATGAATTCATTGGTAGGGTTCTAGTCTTGAGAAAACCCAAGGAAAGTGGTTAGGTCCTAAGTTCAAACCCAGGAATGGAAGGAAAAAAAACAACAAAGTTTCAATCAACATAAGAAAATTAACTAGACAATGAGCTGGGGATTTTCTGGTCTTCCATGGTTCTGAGGGACAGGAGTGTTAGAAAAGGAATTTTTATAAGACTTCAAATGGAAAGAAACAAATTTCAAAATTCCCACAAATACCTAAATTGAGACTTAAGTGAGAAGTTGTAACTGAAGGGATATAGGTGTAAGACCTTACTCTCAAGAATCGTTCTTGCTTGGATCAAAGGCAAACAGACATATGAACCAAACTTGTGGCCGCTGAATCTAGAAAAAATTCGTGTTCCTCACTTAATGGTTAATAAGCAAACAGCATTGAAACTGGGTAAGGTAATTCTATCTGCTACTCAGGACCTGAGACTCTTATCTGTAGTTAACTCTAGAAAACAGGAAGTTGAGCTGTAGCTCAAGGATAGGGGTTATAGTCTTCTGCTGAAGTGTTCAGGGACAGGGCCGAGGCCTATGAACTACAAAAAAAAAGAAAAGAAAAGAAAAGAAAGTTTTAAAAAGATGCAAAACAGCACAATATTTAGATTATTTCTCAAAAATAAAAGAAAGGCAGCTATTCCTCAATGTATAAACAAAACAGTATTTGAAAAAAACAGCTGCAAGTATATTATAGGTAGTATTCAGCTTAAAACTGTAGCAATACATAGATGGGTAATTTCAATAAATATTTCCTGTGATATAAAAAGAGAACTAAAACACAGAAAAACATTATTGGTCATTGTAAAATATCATTTTCTTAATAGGTTAGGGAGAAAAGCATATATTTCTCACAAATCAATTTCCACTTTTATATTTTAAAATATCTAACACTTAGGATGGGAAAGTAAAGTCATTACCTTTACAGTAAGGAATATTTGTATCTCATGTATGTTTGTGTCTTTTTTTCTATGACTCATTTTAGATGTCCAGGTAATGGAAAATGTGTTCAAGACCTGCCAGGAAAGTCCACATGAATGTCTTTGTGAAGTAGCAGTTGCAAGTAGTATCGAAGTGGAGGAAAACGTGAGATTTGCAACAACTTTAAATTTGAGCTCTACACATAATCCAGAGCTGATTAGTAATAACGGTAACAACTTAGGGGTGAGGACTGAGGAGTTCATAAATTGTCAGAACATGCTTCTGTCTCCTAAGCCTGATGAGATGCATACTGCATATAGATCTAGTATGTCTCCTGTTCTTAAAAAATCCATCGGATATTCAGAGCATTTTATTCATGATTGTGACAGTCCAAAAGATCTGCAGTATCATAATTCTGTTCTCCCTGCCCAAGAAATTCTTCAGGGAGGGAGGAAAACTGCTAAATGTACTGTGTGATGAAAAATATTGTACTTAACACCGACCATCACTACACATCCGAAAATGTACACAGGAGAGACTCCTCATATATGTAGTGAATGTGAGAAATCTTTCAGTAATGAAATACGCCTTACAATACCTCAGAGCAAATATCCTGAGATATGTGATGTGTACATCAACTGTGAAAATTAATTTCTGAGAAGTCAGACCTGACGCTCCAACCTCGATCTCCAAGAGAATACAAACCTTATGAATATGAGGAACGTAATAAAATTTTTGTCCAGAATTCAGCAATCAGCACACATCAGAGATCTCACACAGAAGGGAAATCTTATGAATGGGATAAATGTGGGAAGACTTTTAGACTGAAATCATACCTCACTTTGCACCAGAGAAGACACACAGAAGAGAAACCTTATGAATGTAACAAATGAGAAAAGTCTTTCACCCAGAAGATACACCTTCGAGTTCATCAAATAACACACACAGGCGAGAAATCTTATAAGTGTAATGAATGTGGAAAGTCTTTCCAAGGGAAGGGAAAACTTCGTGTTCATCAGGGAATACACACAGGAGTGAAACCTTATGAATGTAACCAATGTGTAAAGTCTTTCCGACAGAAATCTTCCCTCAAATTGCATCAAAGAACACACACAGGAGAGAAACCTTATGTGTGCAACAAATGTGGAAAGACCTTCAATTGGAAGTCATATCTTGATGGGCATAATAGAACACACACAGGAGAGAAAACTTATGCATGTAGTGAATGCGGAAAGTCTTTCAAATGGAAGGTAAAACTCCATGTTCATCAGAGAATATACACAGGAGAAACACCTTATGAGTGTAACATATGTGGAAAGTCCTTCACACAGAAGCCAAACCTCAACATGCATAAGACAATTCAAACAGGAGAAAAACCTTATGAATGTAACCGATGTGGAATGTCTTTCAAATGGAAGTCTTCCCTCAAATTGCATCAGAGAACACACACAGGAGAGAAACTGTACGAGTGCATCAAATGTGGTAAGACCTTCAGATGGAAGTCACATTACAGGAGGCATAACAGAATTCACACATATTAGAAACCTTAGGAATATAACCAAAGTTGAAAGTCTTTCGTGCAGAATTCACCCTTCAGGAAGCGTAAGAGAGTTCACACATATGAGAAGCCTTAGCAATGTAATAAATAGGAAAGACTTTTTAGTCTGTGGAAGAAAACTCAGCTTGTGTCACAGAACCAACACAAGATAAAACCCTTAATGAATGTAGCAAATGTTCAGTCTTTTCCCCAGAAGGCACAAGTCAAGATTTATCACTAAACACCCACAGGATAGAATCCTATGAATAAAATGAAAGGGAAATTTTTTTGAAGAACTCATATTTGAGTTTGCATGATACCACACAGACACAGGATAAAAATCGTATGAATATAAGAATATGAAAAATCCATCATGAACACATGACTAAATATAAAATGCACATAGGAGAGAAAAACCTTATGAATATTACAAATGTGGAAAGTGTTTGACCTGGAAGGCATACTTCTGTGTTCATCACAAACCTGATTCCCATAGAAGAAAATAAAACTAATGAATAGAACAAATGTGCAATGACTTTTAATCAGAAGTCAGTCATCAGTACATTTCAGAACATACACAATAGAGAAATTCTGAGTAATGAAAAACATTTAGCTATAGAATCTCTGTATATGGGAGCATTAGGGTAAGTCTTCTAAACAAAGTCAACCGTCAGCAAGCATTAAGAGCACTCACAGAAGAAATAATAGCATGTAGGAAAACCTTTGTCAGAAACCTCTAAAAGCTGACTGTGTGGCTTAGTGGTAGAGTGCTAACCTATCAAGGATGAAGGCCTGGGTTAGATTCCTCAATACGACGTGAAAAGAGCAAGCCAGAAGCAGCACTGTGGTTCAAATGGTAGAGTGCTAACCTTGAGCAAAAGTAGCTCAGGCACTGAGTTCAAGCCTAAGGATTGGAGAGAGAGAAGAGAGAGAGAGAGAGAGAGAGAGAGAGAGAGAGAGAGAGAGAGAGAGAGAGAGAGAGAGAGAGAGAGAACAGAGAAAAGAGAGAGAAACAGAGAGAAACAGAGAGAAACAGGAACTTGTAAATTTTACAGATAGAGAAGGAGAGAGAGAAGGAGACAGAAACTAATTTCTAAACTTTACAGTCTTTCTATTTCCTTACAAATTCGTCTATGTCATTCTTTCTGACAGAAGCACAGATTTCCATTGTGTAAAAATACCATATTTGATCTACTCATCAACTGACGGGCATCTGGGTTGGTTCCATACCTTTGCTATAGTAAATAGTGCTGTGATAAATATTATTCTTCTAGTGAATTTAGTATGTCCTATCTGGCCGATTGGCAAGTAGTGAAATTGCTGGATCACAGGGGAGCTCTATGTTTAGTCTTTTTGGGATACTGCCATAGTGCTTTCCATAGTGGTTGAACGAGTTTGCAATCCCACCAGCAGTGTAGTAGTGATCCCTCCTGGCCACATCCCCTCCAGCATACGTTATTAGATTTCTGGATCTTGGCAATTCTAACTGGAGTGAGGAGGAAGAGGGAAAGAGGAACTGAAACTTTCTCTCCTTACAGATGACATGATTCTGTATTTAAAGAAACCTATAGACTCTACTCCAAAGCTGCTTGAGCTGATATAAAACTTTGGTAAGGTAGCAGGGTATAAAATTAACCCTCAATGTCAACTGCCTTCCCATATGCCAACAAATGAGAGGAATGAGGCAAGAATCAGGATAGCAACTCATTTTGCTATCAAAGAAAATAAATACCTAGGAATTAACTTAGAATGTAAAGCACCTTTTTGATGGAACTATAAACCCTGGAGAAGGAAATTAACGCAGAACTGAGGAAATGCAAATACCTATCCTCCTGGTTTGGAAGAAGTAATATTGTAAAAATGGCAATCTTCAATCAATATCCCAATGTCATTCTTTAAAGAAACAGAAGAGGAAATCCAAAATTTCACTTGGAATAATAAAAGACCCCTTATAGTCTGTCTTCTTGCATGATACATAATGTTTAATCTCAACTTCTCCACCAAAATCTCTCCTTTCTCATTGAGACATAGGTGGCCCTGTTTACTAGCAGCAAAGGCTCAAACGCGCAGTTTCAGGTGTCACCACTGCCCATGTTACTGGGTAGATCCACCTCTGTCATCGATTCTGAGGTCTGCTGTGGGAGTCTTGGTCACAAGTTGTTCTGTGGCATCTGCTGCCAGCCTGTGCCTATTTGCTTCCTTTTCCTCCAGCAGCCTACAACAGCCTACAAGTAGCAAACGTACTCACACATTATTTCCTCTTTGGGAGATAGTTGAAACATGTACCAGAAACATTTCCATGACTTCAGAGTGGAAGTGGAAATATATACTCACTAGAAGCCCATCCAGTAAATTACAGTCAATCATCTTTCTTCACATCTTGTTAGTTAAATTGAACAATGAGTGTTTGGATCAGAAGCGATGTGTATGAGCATACAGGTTGTAAAAGTACTGTAATCCTAGCTACTCAAGATAAGCTGAGACCTGAGGATTTCAGTTCAAAATCAACCATGCAATAAATTCCATAAGATTTTTACGTCTAATTAACCAGCAAAAAAAAAGCGTTGAATTGTGCTTAAAATGCCACAGGCCTAAGCTTTGCATAAAAGTGCTAAGGGGTAGCATTCAGGATGCCCACTCTCTCCACTCCTTTTTATCATAGTACTAGAATTCCTAGGCAGTGCAATAAGGCAGGAAACAAGCATACAGTGAGAGGAACGAGGCAATAATCAGGAAAGAAACTCCTTTCACAATAGCCTCAAAGAAAATAAAGTACCTAGGAATTAGCTTAACTAAGAATGTAAAGGACCATTTAGATGAAAACTTTAAAACCCTAAAAAAGGAAATTAAAGCAGAACTAAGGAAATGGAAAAACCTCCCATGCTCATGGAATTGAAGAATCAACATTGTGAAAATGACAATCTTGCCAAGGGCTATCTACAAATTCAGTGCAATACTCATCAACATCCCAATGTCATTCTTTAAAGAAATAGAAGAGGCAATTCAAAATTTCATATGGAATAATAAAAGACCCCTATAGCAAAAACACTTCTTAGCAGAAAGTAAAGGGCTGGAGGAATTTCAATTCCAAACTTTAGACTCTATTACAGAGCTATAATTCTCAAAACAGCTTGGTACTGGCACAAGAACAGGCCTGAAGTCCAATGGAATAGAACTGCGGACCAAGATATTAAACCACAGACCTATGGCCACCTAATCTTTGACAAGGGAGCCAAAAAAATAGAATGGAAATAAGATAGACTCTTCAACAAGTTGTGCTGGCAGAACTGGTTAAGCACCTGCAGAAAACTAAACTTGGGTCCTTCTTTGTCACCTTGCACTAGAATTAACTCCAAATGGATCAAAGACCTGGAGGTAAAAGCTGACACACTGAAAAGTTTACAGGAAGGAATAGGAGATACACTAGGCCTCCTTGACACAGGTCGAAACTTCCTTAATAAGGACCAAGAATCACAACAAATCAGAGAAAGGCTGGATAAGTGGGACTGCATTAAACTGCAGAGCTTTTGTATGGCAACGGATATAGCTAGTAAACTAATCAGGAAGCCTACAGACTGGGAGAAGATCTTCACCAACCAAACAACGGACAAAGGCCTCATATCTAAAATATATCAACAACTCAAAAAATTGAATCACTCCAAAACTAACCTCCAAAGTAACACCCATCCCATTAAAAAAAGGGCCAAAGCCTTAACGAGAGTCTTCTCTGAAGAAGAAACGAAAATGGCCTATAGACACATGAAGAAATGCTCCACATCTCTGGTCATAAAAGAACTGCAAATCAAAACAATTCTAAGATTCCACCTCACTCCAGTTAGAATGGCCAGGATCAGGAAAACGAATGACAATGGATGCTGGAGGGGTTGTGGCCAGGAGGGATAACTACTACACTGTTGGTAGGAGTGCAAACTCGTTCAACCACTATGGAAAGCAGGGTGGCAGTGCCTCAAAAGGCTAAATATAGAACTCCCCTATGACCCAGCAATTCCACTACTTGGCATTTACCCAACAATCCAGAAACAAGGGAATACTAAACCCACTAGCACAACAATGTTCATTGCAGCACTATTCACCATAGCAAAGATATGGAACCAACCCAGATGTCCCTCAGTTGATGAGTGGATCAACAAGTTGTGGTATTTGTACACAATGGAATTCTATGCTGCTGTCAGAAAGAATGACATCGCCCCATTTGTTAGGAAATGGAAAGACTTAGAACAAATATGTTAAGTGAAGTAAGCCAGACTCAAAGGAACTTAGGCTCAGTGGTTTCCCTCATTCTTCGTAATCAGTAGAAACTTTGGGCTCTACTAGCAGAGATTTGCAATAGAGCAAAAGGCCATATATAAGGCCATATAATGTGAAGCTAATTGAAAGGACCTGCAGGATATTGAAACAAAAGCCACATAATGAATGATTGTTGTCCTTAATGTACTATGTTGTCTCTCATCTCCTTTGCTGTCCCTTGGTTATCCCATATTGGTGTAGTATCTCACTTTCTTATCTGATATATTGAATTTATTTGTATTTGGATATTTGAAATTTGATATGAAAGGGGGGAAAAACAAGACGGGTGGGGGGTGTAGGGTTGGAGGGAAATGGGTACCAAGACATGTGAATGGGTATCAATGTATGTGAATTAATGCACCTTCTATCTGGCAAATATGATTTAACCCTTTTACTAATTACAATAAAAAAATTAAAAAAAAGAAAGTTGTAGTGTGTGGGGAGGATGATGGGGTCAAATACATTTCTTCTTAGCAATATACCTCATCTGGTTGCCCTGGATTTTCCTGGCCTTCGTCTTAGAGAAAGGCCTGTTATACTGGATTTGTGGCTTGGCAATGATGTAGCATGTACATCTTCGAGTAAGACATCCACAACTTCCATGCCTGAGACTCGAGTTTCCTGACCTTTGGCAACAGCACAGCAACATCTTTCTTCCTCCTGAGCCACAAGCCAAGTGAGCTGGCTTGAGTTGGTTGTTAGTTACAGTGGCTTGGTTACCAGGGTTCCATATTCTGTTCTGTTGTGAGGGAGGCAGGGTCAACATTCACGGCCCAATGACCAAAGATCCTTGCTCACAGAAGACTTCACCAAGGACATACTGGAGGCTGAATCTCTCCTCCAATCTCACAATATACATGTGGATGTAGTAAACAGCACCCCTTATTTGTCCAACCCAAATGTCTTCCACTAGGCCCAACTACCAGTCTGGTCTCAGGCTCAAGGAGCCTATCTTAGGTAAGATCCAAACTTAAGGGTCAATATTGCCTTCATCCTTTACAAAACATTTGCTTCACAGTGCCTTCTCTGCCTGCATTTTGCCCCTTGTCGATTTTTTTTTGTTTTTGCTAGTCTTGGGACTTGACCTCAGAGTGTGAACATTGTTCTTGGGCTTTCTTTAGGCTTTAGCTGTCCCACCAAGCCACAGCACCACTTGCAGCGTTTTCTATGTATCTGTTAATGAGGAATCAAACCTGAGTCTTTTTGCGTGGTAGCCAAGGACTCTACAACTAGGTCAAACACACAGGGCATCTTGCACATATTTTTGACGTCAATCTACTAGGATATTATTAGGTTTCTGTATCCTAATCAATTTTTTCCTGATGATTAGCTGTGCTGTCATGTGTAAAAATTCAAGAGGGAAAAACACGGAAGAATTATTGAAATTTAAAAAAAAGCATTACACACATAGATAAGTGTTCATGCTTGGTAGGAGAAAGGATATTTTGATATGATGATGATGACTTTATAATTACTATGTCAGGGTTGAGAGTTTGGCATAGCGGTAGAGTGCTTGCCTAGCATCCATGAAGATCTGGGTTGGATTGCTCAGTATCAGATAGATAGAAAATCTAGATGTGGCACTGTGGCTCATGTGGCAGAGGGCTAGACTTGAGAAAACCCGAGGACATTGCTCAGGCCCTGAATTCAACCCCCAAGACTGGCAGAAAGATAAAAGAAAATAAAAATGCATTTTATGAGCTAATTCACTCACAGCATTTGCTTCTGAAATCTTCGCTTCTGCATCTTGTGAAATACCCCTTTCCCTCAAGCTAGACAAGAAAAACAGATCCATCCCATGGTCCACTGTGAGGCCACTGGTTGGGCTAAGAGCTAGTCGTGCAGCCACACATAAGTTTTATTCTAATACTTTCCAAACTTTGTACTCAAATATGCTACCTACTTACCAACTTATGTCAGTTATCCTTATGCTATACCTTTTCTTTATTACTACAATATTCTTACACTCCTACGTTAATCCTCTTGTACCTCCCTGACCTCTCTCATTCTATTTTTCTATCTCTGGACCTCTGCTCGTCTTTCAACCCTTATACTGCACGGATCTACACTTGATGGCTTTTGAGCAATATTGTATATGTAGGTGGTTAATTATTCTCTAGGCTCAGAGGGACTTAAAGACAGTAGAGATTGGATTGAGAGCCTTATTGTTTTGGGTATAAATCGCTTATCAGTGGTTGTATTAGACTGGTCTGTATGTGCACAAAAAGAAAGAGTGATAATTACAATCAAAACTTGTGAACATCTAGTGTCTGCCAGCTGCAGAGGTCCAGGTTGGTTATATCTGAAAAACTATAATCGTATTTAGTAGTAATCTTGCTCCCCTTTCAAATGGGCAGAACAAGAAACTCAAGAAAAATATCAAATCAAAAACAACATCCCCCACCCAATGTAAACAGACAATGGAACAGTCCCTGGCAAACCTAGAGGAGAGTCTTCCAAGTGCTACACAAATGCAATTGATAAACATCATTAATGAAAAATGTGAAAATATAAAGAAAGAGATAATGGAGGAAGCCATAGCTCAACAAGAGGAAAGCAAAACCAAGGTGATAAGTGAAAAAGAAGAAGCCATAAAGGAGGCCATAATAAAGGTTTTTCAAAGAAAGATGGATGAATTCATAGAATCCACAAATAAAAACGTGACCAAACTCCAGCAAATATCCAAAGAAAATAAAGCTACTGAGCTAACCACTCAAAAGGACATCATGGAGATAAAGAAATCCATACATGATCTAAAACAAGAGATGCAATGCATAAAAAGTGAGCAATTAGAAGCAAGGGAGATGAAAATAAAGTAGACAGCTTTGATAGCAGGTTAGACAATGCAGAGGAGAGAATTTCCGGGGCTGAAGATAATTTAGGTATTATAGAGAAAGAACAGAAAATGAGTCAATCGAAATCTTGGAAATATGAGAGAGCGCTTCAGGAGTTCCAAGATACAATTAGGAAGCCTAATTTAAGGCTAGTTGGTATTGAGGAGGGCGTGGAGAAAGAGGTCAATGGTATTGGAAATATACTTCAGGGAATCATCTCAAAGAATTTCCCAAATATCCAGAAGCTCAAAACCATGCAGATACGAAAAGCTTTTAGAACCCCAAACAGACCTAACCAGAAAATAACATCCCACCGTCACATTGTGATCCAAACTGGATCAAAAGAAACGAAAGAAAAGATACCAAAGGCAACCAGGGAAAAGGGATCAGTAACCTATAAAGGCAAACCAATCAGAATAACTCCAGATTTCTTAGAGAGATCATGGAAGCACGAAGTGCCTAGAAGCATATATGTCATGCACTTAAATCAAATAACAACCAACCAAGAATACTGTAGCCAGCTAAGCTCTCATTCATAACTGAGGAAACAATAAAAACATTCCATTCCAGGGAAAAGCTGCAACAATATGTCGAAACAAAACCAACAGTACAGAGAATTCTCAACGATGCTCTATACATACAAAACCAAAATAAATGCAATATAGGGAAAGAAATGGCACCTAAACAGCATACCATCTAAGGACAACAAGAACTGTCATGACACAGGCCCTACTAAAAGCTTTTAAAAATGGTAGGAACTAATAAATATCTCTCAATCCTAACTCTCAATATCAATGGACTTAACTCTCCAATTAAATGGCATAGGCTGTCTAGTTGGATCAAAAGCAAGAGCCATCGTTCTGCTGTCTTCAAGAGACACATCTTACCCAAAAACAATCATCTTTTGAAAGTGAGACGTTGGAATAAACTCTATCAAGCTAACTGCCCCCATAAACAGGCTGGAGTTGCCATCATCATATCAGATACAATAGACTTCAAACTAAAATTAGTAAGAAAAGACAAAGAAGGTTACTACATACTACTAAAGGGATCTTTCCTCCAGGAAGACCTAACGATCCTAAACACTTACACACCCAATCCCGGAGCTCCAAACTTCATCAAGCAAACTTTTCTTACACTGAAACCATACATAGATCGAAATACAGTGATTGTTGGTGAGTTCAACACACCACTCCCACCTATGGACAGATCAACAAGCAAAAACTCAACAGAGAAACCTTGGAACTGAACAACTATATAGACCAACTAGATCTAACAGACATCTGCAGAATATTCCACCCAGTAACAACACAATATACGTTTTTCTCAGCAGCACATGGAACATTTTCCAAAATAGACCACATCTTGGGCCATAAAGCAAACCTGGACAGATTCAGAAACACTGAAATTATTCCATGCACACTCTCAGACCATAAAGACATCAAATTGGAGCTGAACACACATCTCCACCAAAGAAAACCCTGTAACTCATGGAGACTGAACAACACATTGTTGAATCAAAAACAATGGGTAATCGAAGAGATCAGAACAGATATCCAACTGTTTATGAAATTTAACAATAAGGAGCACACAAATATCAACTCCTTAGGGACACAACAAAGGCAGTACTCAGAGGAAAGTTTATCGCGCTGAGTGCCTACAACAGCAAGTTGGAAAAATGGCAAACCAACTAGTTAATGTCTCACCTTCACCTCCTGGAAAAAGAGCAACAAACCAACCCTAAACCCATTAGGAGAAAGCAAATTATTAAAATCAAAGCAGAATTAAATGATTTGGAATAAAAAAAACTATAGAAAGAATCAACAAAACAAGGAGTTGGTTCTCTGAAAGAATTCACAAAATTGACAAGCCCTTAGCAAATCTTACCAAAAAAAGAAGAGAGCATATCGAAATAAACAAAATCGCAGATGAAAATGGTAATATCACGACAGAAATTACCAAGATCCAGAATATCATGAGGGAATACTTCTCAAAACTTTACGCCAACAAATTTGAGAATCTAGAAGAAATGGATGAATTCCTAGACAATATTAACATACCCACACTGAACCAAGAAGAGCTAACCCAACTCAACAGGCCTATTTCAAGCTCTGAAATAGAAATGGAAATTAGACAACTTCCACTTAAAAAGAGCCCAGGGCCAGATGGATTCACAGCTGAATTGTATAAGGTCTTCAAAGCAGAGCTCACACCAATACTCCTCAAGCTCTTCAAAGAAATTGAAAATGAAGGCTCTTTACCAAACTCATTCCTTGAAGCCAGTATATCCCTCATCCCCAAACCAGACAGAGATTCATCAAAGAAAGAGAACTATAGGCCCATTTCTTTGATGAACATCGATGCGAAACTTCTCAACAAAATACTGGCCAACCATCTACAACAACTCATCAAAAAAATTATACACTATGATCAAACTGGATTCATCACAGGGAGGCAAAGCTGGTTCAACATACACAAATCAATTAATATAATTCGACACATCAACAGGAGCAAGGACAAAAATCAAATGATTGTCTCAGTAGATGCGGAAAAGGCATTTGACAAGATCTAAAACCCCTTTATGTTAAAAGATGTGGAGAAACTAGGAATCCATGGAACATTTCTCAATGTAATAAAGGCTGTGTATGAGAAACCCACTACCAGTATTATACTTAATGGTGAAAATCTAAAGCCATTCCCTCTAAAATCAGGAACGAGACAAGGATGCCCACTCTCTCCACTCCTTTTTAACATAGTACTAGAATTCCTAGGCAGTGCAATAAGGCAAGAAGCAAGCATAAAGGGGATCCAAGTAGGGAAAGAGGAAATGAAACTATCCCTCTTTGCAGAAGACATGATTCTGTATTTAAAGAATCCTATAGACGCTATTCCCAAGCTCCTTGAGCTGATTCAAAGCTTTGGAAGGGTAGCAGGCCATAAAATCAACCCTCACAAATCAACTGCCTTCCTTTATGCCAACAGTGAGAGCAACGAGGCAATAATTAGCAAAGAAACTCCTTTCACAATAGCCTGAAAGAAAATAAAGTACCTAGGAATTAGCTTAACTAAGAATGTAAAGGACCGTTTAGATGAAAACTTTAAAAACCTAAAAAAGGAAATTAAAGCAGAACTAAGGAAATGGAAAAACCTCCCATGCTCATGGATTGGAAGAATCAACATTGTGAAAATGACAATCTTGCCAAGGGCCATCTACAAATTCAATGCAATGCCCATCAACACCCCAATGTCATTCTTTAAAGAAATAGAAGAGGCAATTCAAAATTTCATATGGAAAAATAAAAGACCCCGTATAGCAAAAACACTTCTTAGCAGAAAGAACAGCGCTGGAGGAATTTCAATTCCAAACTTTAGACTCTATTACAGAGCTATAATTCTTGTACGGGCACAAGAACAGGCCTGAAGCCCAATGGAATAGACCTGCGGACCCAGATATTAAACCACAGACCTATGGCCACCTAATCTTTGACAAGGGAGCCAAAAATAGAATGGAAGAAAGATAGCCTCTTCAACAATTGTGCTGGCAGAACTGGTTAAGCACCTGCTGAAAACTAAATTGGATCCTTCTTTGTCACTTTGCAATAGAATTAAATCCAAATGGATCAAAGACCTGGAGGTAAAAGCTGACACACTGAAAAGTTTACAGGAAGGAAGAGGAGATACACTAGGCCTCCTTGGCACAGGTCGAAACTTTCTTAATAAGTACCAGGAATCACAACAAATCAGAGAAAGGCTGGATAAGTGGGACTGCATTAAACTGCAGAGCTTTTGTATGGCAACGGATATAGCTAGTAAACTAATCAGGAAGCCTACAGACTGGGAGAAGATCTTCTCCAACCAAACAATGGACAAAGGCCTCATATCTAAAATATATCAACAACTCAAAAAATTGAATCACTCCAAAACTAACCTCCAAAGTAACACCCATCCCATTAAAAAATGGGCCAAAGACTTAAAGAGAGTCTTCTCTGAAGAAGAAACAAAAATATCCTATAGACACATGAAGAAATGCTCCACATCTCTGGTCATAAAAGAAATGCAAATCAAAACAACTCTAAGATTCCACCTAACTCCAGTTAGAATGGCCAGGATCAGGAAAACGAATGACAACAGATGCGGGAGGGGATGTGGCCAGGAGGGGTCACTACTACACTGTTGGTGGGAGTGCAAACTCGTTCAACCACTATGGAAAGCAGTGTGGCAGTGCCTCAAAAGGCTAAACATAGAACTCCCCTATGACCCAGCAATTCCACTACTTGGCATTTACCCAACAATCCAGAAACAAGGACATACTAAACCCACTAGCACAACAATGTTCATTGCAGCACTATTCACCATAGCAAAGATATGGAACCAACCCAGATGTCCCTCAGTTGATGAGTGGATCAACAAGTTGTGGTATTTGTACACAATGGAATTCTATGCTGCTGTCAGAAAGAATGACATCGCCCCATTTGTTAGGAAATGGAAAGACTTAGAACAAATCATATTAAGTGAAGTAAGCCAGACTCAAAGGAACTTAGGCTCAGTGGTTTCCCTCATTCGTCATAATCAGTAGAAACCTTGGGCTCTACTAGCAGAGATTTGCAATAGAGGAAAAGGCCATATTAAGGCCATATAATGAGAATCTAATTGAAAAGACGTCCAGGATATTGAAACAAAAGCCATATAATGAATGATTGTTGTCCTTAATGTACTATGTTTTCTCTCATTTCCTTTGCTGTCCCATGGTTATCCCATATTGGTATAGTATCTCACTTTGTTATCTGATATATTGAATTTATTTGTATTTGGATATTTGAAATTTGATAGGGAAGGGGGGAAAACCAAGACGGGTGGGGTGAGGGGTTGGAGGGAAATGGGTACCAAGACATGTGAAAGGGTAACAATGTATGTGAATTAATGCACCTTCTATCTGGCAAATATCATGTAACCCTTTTACTAATTACAAAAAAAAATGAAAAAAAAAGAAAGTTGTAGTGTGTGGGGAGGATGATGGGGTCAAATACATTTCTTCTTAGAAATATACCTCATCTTGTTATCCAGGATTTTCGTGGCCTTCTTCTTAGAGAAAGGACTGTTATACTGGATTTGTGGCTTGGCAATGATCTAGCATGTACATCTTCGAGTAAGACATCCACAACTTCCATGCCTGACACTCGAGTTTCCTGACCTTTGGCAACAGCACAGCAACATCTTTCTTCCTCCTGAGCCACAGGCCATGTGAGCTGGCTTGAGTTGGTTGTTAGTTACAGTGGCTTAGTTACCACGGTTCCATATTCTGTTCCATTGTGAGGGAGGCAGGGTCACCTTTCAGGGCCCAATGATCAAAGATCCTTGCTCACAGAAGACCTCACCAAAGACATACTGGAGGCTGAATCTCTCTTCCAATCTCACAATATACATGTGGATGTAGTAAACAGCACCCCTTATTTGTCCAATCCCAATGTCTTCCACTAGGCCCAACTACCAGTCTGGTCTCAGGCTCAAGGAGCCTTTCTTAGGTAAGATCCAAACTTAAGGGTCAATATTGCCCTCATCCTTTACAAAACATTTGCTTCACAGTGCCTTCTCTGCCTGCATTTTGCCCCTTGTCGAATTTTTTTTGTTTTTGCTAGTCTTGGGACTTGACCTCAGAGTGTGAACATTGTTCTTGGGCTTTCTTTAGGCTTTAGCTGTCCCACCGAGCCACAGCACCACTTGCAGCGTTTTCTATGTATGTGGTAATGAGGAATCAAACCTGAGTCTTTTTGCGTGGTAGCCAAGGACTCTACCACTAGGTCAAACACACAGGGCATCTTGCACATATTTTTGACGTCAATCTACTAGGATATTATTAGGTTGCTGTATCCTAATCACTTTTTTCCTGATGATTAGCTTTGCTGTCATGTGTAAAAAATGCAAGAGGGAAAAACACAGAAGAATTAGTGAAATTTTAAAAAAAGCATTACACACATAGATAAGTGTTCATTCTTTGTAGGAGAAAGGATATTTTGATATGATGCTGATGACTTTATAATTACTATGTCAGGGTTGAGAGTTTGGCATAGTGGTAGAGTGCTTGCCTAGCATCCATGAAGATCCGGGTTTGATTACTCAGTA
>JANJXV010001993.1:0-56696 GCA_024803745.1 Megascapheus bottae | reverse complement strand
GAGGGGTGTGAAGTCAAAGACTGGAGGTGTGTGAAGTCATAGAATGGAGATGTGTGAACTCATAGAGTGGAGGTGTGTGAAGTCACAGAATGAAGGTGCGTTAAGTCACAGAATGGAGGTTTGTGAACTCAGAATGGAGGTGTGTGAAGTCACAGAATGGAGGTGTGGGAAGTCATAGAATGGAGTTGTGTGAAGTCACAGAATGGAGGTGTGTGAATTAATAGATTGGAGGTGTGAGAAATCATAGAATGGAGGTGCGTGAAGTCACAGAATGGAGGTGTGTGAACTCAGAATGGAGGTGTGTGATGTCACAGAATGGAGGTGTGTGAACTCACAATGGAGGTGTGTGAAGTCAAAGCATGGAGGTGTGTGAAGTCATAGAATGGAATTGTGTGAAGTCATAGAATGGAGGTGTGTGAAATGAGAATTGAGGTGTGTGAAGTCACGGAATTGAGGTGTGTGAACTCAGAATGGAGGTGTGTGATGTCACAGAATGGAGGTTTGTGAAGTCATAGAATGGAGGTGTTTGAAGTCATAGAATGGATGTTTCTGAAGTAGAAGGAAGGTGTGTGACGTCATAGAATGGAGGTGTGTGAAGTCAAAATGGAGGTGTGTGAACTCATAAAATGGAGATGTGTGAAGTCATGGAATGGAGGTGTGGGAAGTCCAAGAATAGAGGTGTGTGAAGTCAAACAATGCTGGTGTGTGAAGTCAAAAAATGCAGGTGTGTTAAGTCAAAGAATGGAAGTGTGTGAAGACAAAATGGAGGTGTGTGAAGTCACAGAATGGAGGTGTGTGAAGTCACAGAATGAAGGTGTCTGAAGTCAGAATGCAGCTGTGTGAAGCCATAGAATGGAGGTGTGTGAAGTCAGAATGGAGGTGTGTGAACTCATAGAATGGAGTGTGTGAAGTCACAATGGGGGTGTGTGAAGTCATAGAATGGGGGTGTGTGAAGTCAAATTGGAGGTGTGTGAAATCACAGAATGGAGGTGTGTCAACTCAGAAATATGGTGTGTGAAGTCATAGAATGGAGGAGTGTGAATGCATAGAATGGAAGTGTGTGAAATCATAGAATGGAGGTGTGTGAAGTCAAACAATTGAGGTTTGTGAGGTCAGAATGGAGGTGTGTGAAGTCAGGATGGAGGTGGGTGAAGTCACAGAATGGAGGTGTGTGAGGTGTTAGAATGGAGGTGTGTGAAGTCACAGAATGGAGGTGTGTGAAGTCATAGAATGGAGGTGTGTGAAGTCAGATTGGAGGTGTGTGAAGTCATAGATTGGAGGTGTGTCAACTCAAAAGGAGGTGTGTGAAGTCATAGAATGTAGGTGTGTGAAGTCATAGAATGGAGGTGTGTGAAATCATAGAATGGAGGTGTGTGAAGTCACAGAAGTGAGGTGTGTGAAGTCAGAATGGAGGTGTGTGAAGTCAGAATGGTGGTGTATGAAGTCATAGAATGGAGGTGTGTGAATTCAAAATGCATTTGTGTGAACTCAAAGAATGGAGGTCTGTGAAGTCACAATGTAGGTGTGTGAAGTCACAGAATGGAGGTGTGTGAAGTCATAGAATGGAGGTGTGTGAAGTCATATATTGGAGGTTTGTGAAGTCATAGAATGGAGGTGTGTGAAGTAATAGAATGGAGGTGTGTCAAGTCACAGATTGAAGGTGTGTGAAGTCACAGAATGGGGGTGTGTGAACTCAGAATGGAGGTGTGTGAAGTCACAGAATGGATGTGTGAAGTCATAGAAAGGATGTTTCTGAAGTAAGAATGAACGTGTGTGAAGTCATAGAATGGAGGTGTGTGAAGTCATAATGGAGGCGTGTGAAGTCACAGAATTTAGGTGTGTGAAGTCACAGAATGGAGGTGTGTGAAGTCATAGAATGGAAGTGTGTGAAGTCAGAACGAAGGTGTGTAAACTCAGATTGGAGGTGTGGGAAGTCACAATGGAGGTGTGTGAAGTTATAGAATGGGGGTGTGTGAAGTCACAGAATGGAGGGGTGTGAAGTCAAAGACTGGAGGCATGAGAATTCATAGAATGGAGGTGTGTGAACTCATAGAATGGAGGTGTGTGAAGTCACAGAATGAAGGTGCGTTACGTCACAGAATGGAGGTTTGTGAACTCAGAAAAGAGGTGTGTGAAGTCACAGAATGGAGGTGTGGGAAGTCATAGAATGGAGTTGTGTGAAGTCACAGAATGGAGGTGTGTGAATTAATAGAATGGAGGTGTGAGAAATCATAGAATGGAGGTGCGTGAACTCACAGAATGGAGGTGTGTGAACTCACAATGGAGGTGTGTGAAGTCAAAGAATGGAGGTGTGTGAAGTCATAGAATGGAATTGTGTGAAGTCATAGAATGGAGGTGTGTGAAGTGAGAATTGAGGTGTGTGAAGTCACGGAATTGAGGTGTGTGAACTCAGAATGGAGGTGTGTGAAGTCACAGAATGGAGGTTTGTGAAGTCATAGAATGGAGGTGTGTGAAGTCATAGAATGGATGTTTCTGAAGTAGAATGAAGGTGTGTGAAGTCATAGAATGGAGGTGTGTGAAGTCAAAATGGAGGTGTGTGAACTCATAAAATGGAGATGTGCGAAGTCATGGAATGGAGGTGTGTGAAGTCCAAGAATATAGGTTGTGAAGTCAAACAATGGTGGGGTGTGAAGTCACAGAATGCAGGTGTGTTAAGTCAAAGAATGGAAGTGTGTGAAGTCAAAATGGAGGTGTGTGAAGTCACAGAATGCAGGTGTGTGAAGTCACAGAATGAAGGTTTTTGAAGTCAAAATTGTGGTATGTGAAGTCACACATGGAGGTGTCTGAAGTCAGAATGCAGCTCTGTGAAACCATAGAATGGAGGTGTGTGAAGTCAGAATGGAGGTGTGTAATCTCATACAATGGAGTGTGTAAAGTCACAATGGGGGTGTGTGAAGTCATAGAATGGGGGTGTGTGAAGTCAAATTGGAGGTGTGTGAAATCACAGAATGGAGGTGTGTCAACTCAGAAATGAGGTCTGTGAAGTCATAGAATGGAAGAGTGTGAAATCATAGAATGGAGGTGTGTGAAGTCAAAGAATTGAGGTTTGTGAAGTCAGAATGGAGGTGTGTGAAGTCAGGATGGAGGTGGGTGAAGTCACAGAATGGAGGTGTGGGAACTCAGAATGGAGGTGTGTAGTCACAGAACGGAGGTTTGTGAAGTCATAGAATGGAGGTGCCTGAGGTCATAGAATGGATGTTTCTGAAGTGAGAACGAAGGTGTATGAAGTCAAAGAATGGAGGTCTGTGAAGTCAAAATCGAGGTGTGTGAATCATAGAATGGAGGTGTGTGAACTCATAGAATGGAGGTGTGTGAAGTCAAGGAATGGAGGTGTGTGAAGTCAAAGAATGGAGGTGTGTGAAGTCAAAAAATAAAGGTGTGTGAAGTCACAGAATGGAGGTGTGTGAACTCATAAAATGGAGGTGCATGCAGTCAAAGAATGGAGGTGTGTGAATTCATCGAATGGAGGTGTGTGAAGTCATGGAATGGAGGTGTGTGAAGTCAGAATGGAGGTGTGTGAAGTCATAGAATGGAGGTGTGTGAAGTCATAGAATGGAGGTGTGTGAAGTCACAGAATGAAGGTGCGTTAAGTCACAGAATGGAGGTTTGTGAACTCAGACTGGAGGTGTGTGAAGTCACAGAATGGAGGTGTGTGAAGTCATAGAATGGAGGTGTGTGAAGTCACAGAATGGAGATGTGTGAAGTCATAGAATGTAGGTGTGTGAAGTCATAGAATTTAGGTGTGTGAAGTCATAGAATGGAGGTGTGTGTAGTCAGAGAATGGAGGTGTGTGAAATCACAAAATGGAGGTGTGTGAACTCAGAATGGAGGTGTGTGAAGTCACAGAATGGAGATGTGTGAAATCATAGAATGGAGGTGTGTGAAGTCACACAATGGGGGTGTGTGAAGTCATAGAATGGAGGTGTGTGAAGTCATAGAATGGAGGTGTGTGAAGTCACAGAATGGAGGTGTGTGAAGTCAGAATAGATGTGTGGGAAGACATAGAATGGAGCTGTGTGAAGTCAGAATGGAGCTGTGTGAAGTCATAGAATGGAGGTGAGTGAAGTCAGAATGGCGGTGTGTGAACTCATAGAATGATGGTGTGTGAAGTCACAATGGAGGTGTGTGAAGTCATAGAATGGAGGTTTCTGAAGTCACAGAGTGGAGGTGTGTGAAGTCATAGAATGGAGGTGTGTGAAGACAGATTGGAGGTGTGTGAAGTCATAGAATGGAGGTGTGTGAAGTCAGATTGGAGGTGTGTGACGTCATAGAATGGAGGTGTGTGAAGTCATAGAATGGAGGTGTGTGAAATCATAGAATGGAGGTGTGTGAAGTCACAGAAGTGAGGTGTGTGAAGTCAGAATGGAGGTGTGTGAAGTCAGAATGGAGGTGTGTGAAGTCATAGAATGGAGGTGTGTGAATTCACAATGCATTTGTGTGAACTCAAAGAATGGAGGTCTGTGAAGTCACAATGTAGAATGGAGGTGTGTGAAGTCACAGAATAGAGGTATGTGAAGTCATATATTGGAGGTTTGTGAAGTCATAGAATGGAGGTGTGTGAAGTAATAGAATGGAGGTGTGTCAAGTCACAGATTGAAGGTGTGTGAAGTCACAGAATGGGGGTGTGTGAACTCAGAATGGAGGTGTGTGAAGTCACAGAATGGAGGTGTGTGAAGTCATAGAATGGATGTTTCTGAAGTAAGAATGAAGGTGTGTGAAGTCATAGAATGGAGGTGTGTGAAGTCATAATGGAGGCGTGTGAAGTCACAGAATTGAGGTGTGTGAAGTCACAGAATGGAAGTGTGTGAAGTCATAGAATGGAAGTGTGTGAAGTCAGAACGAAGGTGTGTGAACTCAGATTGGAGGTGTGGGAAGTCACAATGGAGGTGTGTGAAGTTATAGAATGGAGGTGTGTGAAGTCACAGAATGGAGGGGTGTGAAGTCATAGAATGGAGATGTGTGAACTCATAGAGTGGAGGTGTGTGAAGTCACAGAATGAAGGTGCGTTAAGTCACAGAATGGAGGTTTGTGAACTCAGAATGGAGGTGTGTGAAGTCACAGAATGGAGGTGTGGGAAGTCATAGAATGGAGTTGTGTGAAGTCACAGAATGGAGGTGTGTGAATTAATAGAATGGAGGTGTGAGAAATCATAGAATGGAGGTGCGTGAAGTCACAGAATGGAGGTGTGTGAACTCAGAATGGAGGTGTGTGAAGTCACAGAATGGAGGTGTGTGAACTCACAATGGAGGTGTGTGAAGTCAAAGCATGGAGGTGTGTGAAGTCATAGAATGGAATTGTGTGAAGTCATAGAATGGAGGTGTGTGAAATGAGAATTGAGGTGTGTGAAGTCACGGAATTGAGGTGTGTGAACTCAGAATGGAGGTGTGTGATGTCACAGAATGGAGGTTTGTGAAGTCATAGAATGGAGGTGTTTGAAGTCATAGAATGGATGTTTCTGAAGTAGAAGGAAGGTGTGTGAAGTCATAGAATGGAGGTGTGTGAAGTCAAAATGGAGGTGTGTGAACTCATAAAATGGAGATGTGTGAAGGCATGGAATGGAGGTGTGGGAAGTCCAAGAATAGAGGTGTGTGAAGTCAAACAATGCTGGTGTGTGAAGTCACAAAATGCAGGTGTGTTAAGTCAAAGAATGGAAGTGTGTGAAGACAAAATGGAGGTGTGTGAAGTCACAGAATGGAGGTGTGTGAAGTCACAGAATGAAGGTGTCTGAAGTAAGAATGCAGCTGTGTGAAGCCATAGAATGGAGGTGTGAGAAGTCAGAATGGAGGTGTGTGAACTCATAGAATGGAGTGTGTGAAGTCACAATGGGGGTGTGTGAAGTCATAGAATGGGGGTGTGTGAAGTCAAATTGGAGGTGTGTGAAATCACAGAATGGAGGTGTGTCAACTCAGAAATGAGGTGTGTGAAGTCATAGAATGGAGGAGTGTGAATTCATAGAATGGAAGTGTGGGAAATCATAGAATGGAGGTGTGTGAAGTCAAACAATTGAGGTTTGTGAGGTCAGAATGGAGGTGTGTGAAGTCAGGATGGAGGTGGGTGAAGTCACAGAATGGAGGTGTGTGAGGTGATAGAATGCAGGTGTGTGAAGTCACAGAATGGATGTGTGTGTGTAGTCATAGAATGGAGGTGTGTGAAGTCACAGAATGGAGGTGTGTGAAGTCATAGAATGGAGGTGTGTGAAGTCATAGAATTTAGGTGTGTGAAGTCATAGAATGGAGGTGTGTGAAGTCAGAGATTGGAGGTGTGTGAAATCACAACATGGAGGTATGTGAACTCAGAATGGAGGTGTGTGAAGTCACAGAATGGAGATGTGTGAAGTATTAGAATGGAGTTGTGTGAAGTCACACAATGGGGGTGTGTGAAGTCATAGAATGGAGGTGTGTGAAGTCACAGAATGGAGGTGTGTGAAGTCAGAATAGATGTGTGCGAAGTCATAGAATGGAGCTGTGTGAAGTCAGAATGGATCTGTGTGAAGTCATAGAATGGAGGTGAGTGAAGTCAGAATGGCGGTGTGTGAACTCATAGAATGATGGTGTGTGAAGTCACAATGGAGGTGTGTGAAGTCATAGAATGGAGGTTTCTGAAGTCACAGAATGGAGGTGTGTGAAGTCATAGAATGAAGGTGTGTGAAGTCAGATTGGAGGTGTTTGAAGTCATAGAATGGATGTGTGTCAACTCAAAAGGAGGTGCGTGAAGTCATAGAATGTAGGTGTGTGAAGTCATAGAATGGAGGTGTGTGAAATCATAGAATGGAAGTGTGTGAAGTCACAGAAGTGAGGTGTGTGAAGTCAGAATGGAGGTGTGTGAAGTCAGAATGGAGGTGTGTGGAGTCATAGAATGGAGGTGTGTGAAGTCATAATGGAGGCGTGTGAAGTCACAGAATTCAGGTGTGTGAAGTCACAGAATGGAGGTGTGTTAAGTCAGAACGGAGGTGTGTGAACTCAGATTGGAGGTGTGGGAAGTCACAATGGATGCGTGTGAAGTTATAGAATGGAGGTGTGTGAAGTCACAGAATGGAGGGGTGTGAAGTCAAAGACTGGAGGTGTGTGAAGTCATAGAATGGAGGTGTGTGAAGTCATAGAATAGAGGTGTGTGAAGTCATAGAATGGAGGTGTGTGAAGTCACAGAATGGAGGTGTGTGAAGTCACAGAATGGAGGTGTGTGAACTCACAATGGAGGTGTGTGAAATCAGAGAATTGTGGTGTGTGAAGTCATAGAATGGAATTGTGTGAAGTCATAGAATGAAGGTGTTTGAAGTCAAAATTGTGGTATGTGAAGTCACAAATGGAGGTGTCTGAAGTCAGAATGCAGCTCTGTGAAACCATAGAATGGAGGTGTGTGAAGTCAGAATGGAGGTGTGTGAACTCATACAATGGAGTGTGTAAAGTCACAATGGGGGTGTGTGAAGTCATAGAATGGGGGTGTGTGAAGTCAAATTGGAGGTGTGTGAAATCACAGAATGGAGGTGTGTCAACTCAGAAATGAGGTGTGTGAAGTCATAGAATGGAAGTGTGTGATATCATAGAATGGAGGTGTGTGAAGTCAAAGAATTGAGGTTTGGGATTCAGAATGGAGGTGTGTGAAGTCAGGATGGAGGTGGGTGAAGTCACAGAATGGAAGTGTGGGAACTCAGAATGGAGGTGTGTGGTCACAGAACGGAGGTTTGTGAAGTCATAGAATGGAGGTGCCTGAAGTCATAGAATGGATGTTTCTGAAGTGAGAACGAAGGTGTATGAAGTCAAAGAATGGAGGTCTGTGAAGTCAAAATCGAGGTGTGTGATTCATAGAATGGAGGTGTGTGAACTCATAGAATAGAGGTGTGTGAAGTCATGGAATGTAGGTGTGTGAAGTCAAAGAATGGAGGTGTGTGAAGTCAAACAATAAAGATGTGTGAAGTCACAGAATGGAGGTGTGTGAACTCATAGAATGGAGGTGCATGCAGTCAAAGAATGGAGGTGTGTGAATTCATCGAATGGAGGTGTGTGAAGTCATGGAATGGAGGTGTGTGAAGTCAGATGGAGTTGTGTGAAGTCATAGAATGGAGGTGTGTGAAGTCAGAATGGAGGTGTGTGAAGTCTTAGAATGGAGGTTTGGGAAGTCATAGAATGGAGTTGTGTGAAGTCACAGAATGGAGGTGTGTGAATTAATAGAATCGAGGTGTGAGAAATCATAGAATGGAGGTGCGAGAACTCACAGAATGGAGGTGTGTAAACTCAGAATGGAGGTGTGTGAACTCACAATGGAGGTGTGTGAAATCAAAGAATGGAGGTGTGTGAAGTCATAGAATGGAATTGTGTGAAGTATTAGAATGGAGGTGTGTGAAGTGAGAATTGAGCTGTGTGAAGTCACGGAATTGAGGTGTGTGAACTCAGAATGGAGGTGTGTGAAGTCACAGAATGGAGGTTTGTGAAGTCATAGAATGGAGGTGTGTGAAGTCATAGAATGGATGTTTCTGAAGTAGAATGAAGGTGTGTGAAGTCATAGAATGGAGGTGTGTGAAGTCAAAATGGAGGTGTGTGAACTCATAAAATGGAGATGTGCGAAGTCATGGAATGGAGGTGTGTGAAGCACAAGAATATAGGTTGTGAAGTCAAACAATGGTGGGGTGTGAAGTCACAGAATGCAGGTGTGTTAAGTCAAAAAATGGCAGTGTGTGAAGTCAAAATGGAGTTGTGTGAAGTCACAGAATGGAGGTGTGTGAAGTCACAGAATGAAGGTGTTTGAAGTCAAAATTGTGGTGTGTGAAGTCACAAATGGAGGTGTCTGAAGTCAGAATGCAGCTCTGTGAAACCATAGAATGGAGGTGTGTGAAGTCAGAATGGAGGTGTGTGAACTCATAGAATGGAGTGTGTAAAGTCACAATGAGGCTGTGTGAAGTCATAGAATGGGGGTGTGTGAAGTCAAATTGGAGGTGTGTGAAATCACAGAATGGAGGTGTGTCAACTCAGAAATGAGGTGTGTGAAGTCATAGAATGGAAGAGTGTGAAATCATAGAGTGGAGATGTGTGAAGTCAAACAATTGAGGTTTGTGAGGTCAGAATGGAGGTGTGTGAAGTCAGGATGGAGGTGGGTGAAGTCACAGAATGGAGGTGTGTGAGGTGATAGAATGCAGGTGTGTGAAGTCACAGAATGGATGTGTGTGTGTAGTCATAGAATGGAGGTGTGTGAAGTCACAGAATGGAGGTGTGTGAAGTCATAGAATGGAGGTGTGTGAAGTCATAGAATTTAGGTGTGTGAAGTCATAGAATGGAGGTGTGTGAAGTCAGAGATTGGAGGTGTGTGAAATCACAACATGGAGGTATGTGAACTCAGAATGGAGGTGTGTGAAGTCACAGAATGGAGATGTGTGAAGTATTAGAATGGAGTTGTGTGAAGTCACACAATGGGGGTGTGTGAAGTCATAGAATGGAGGTGTGTGAAGTCACAGAATGGAGGTGTGTGAAGTCAGAATAGATGTGTGCGAAGTCATAGAATGGAGCTGTGTGAAGTCAGAATGGATCTGTGTGAAGTCATAGAATGGAGGTGAGTGAAGTCAGAATGGCGGTGTGTGAACTCATAGAATGATGATGTGTGAAGTCACAATGGAGGTGTGTGAAGTCATAGAATGGAGGTTTCTGAAGTCACAGAATGGAGGTGTGTGAAGTCATAGAATGAAGGTGTGTGAAGTCAGATTGGAGGTGTTTGAAGTCATAGAATGGATGTGTGTCAACTCAAAAGGAGGTGCGTGAAGTCATAGAATGTAGGTGTGTGAAGTCATAGAATGGAGGTGTGTGAAATCATAGAATGGAAGTGTGTGAAGTCACAGAAGTGAGGTGTGTGAAGTCAGAATGGAGGTGTGTGAAGTCAGAATGGAGGTGTGTGGAGTCATAGAATGGAGGTGTGTGAAGTCATAATGGAGGCGTGTGAAGTCACAGAATTCAGGTGTGTGAAGTCACAGAATGGAGGTGTGTTAAGTCAGAACGGAGGTGTGTGAACTCAGATTGGAGGTGTGGGAAGTCACAATGGATGCGTGTGAAGTTATAGAATGGAGGTGTGTGAAGTCACAGAATGGAGGGGTGTGAAGTCAAAGACTGGAGGTGTGTGAAGTCATAGAATGGAGGTGTGTGAAGTCATAGAATAGAGGTGTGTGAAGTCATAGAATGGAGGTGTGTGAAGTCACAGAATGGAGGTGTGTGAAGTCACAGAATGGAGGTGTGTGAACTCACAATGGAGGTGTGTGAAATCAGAGAATTGTGGTGTGTGAAGTCATAGAATGGAATTGTGTGAAGTCATAGAATGAAGGTGTTTGAAGTCAAAATTGTGGTATGTGAAGTCACAAATGGAGGTGTCTGAAGTCAGAATGCAGCTCTGTGAAACCATAGAATGGAGGTGTGTGAAGTCAGAATGGAGGTGTGTGAACTCATACAATGGAGTGTGTAAAGTCACAATGGGGGTGTGTGAAGTCATAGAATGGGGGTGTGTGAAGTCAAATTGGAAGTGTGTGAAATCACAGGATGGAGGTGTGTCAACTCAGAAATGAGGTGTGTGAAGTCATAGAATGGAAGTGTGTGAAATCATAGAATGGAGGTGTGTGAAGTCAAAGAATTGAGGTTTGGGATTCAGAATGGAGGTGTGTGAAGTCAGGATGGAGGTGGGTGAAGTCACAGAATGGAAGTGTGGGAACTCAGAATGGAGGTGTGTGGTCACAGAACGGAGGTTTGTGAAGTCATAGAATGGAGGTGCCTGAAGTCATAGAATGGATGTTTCTGAAGTGAGAACGAAGGTGTATGAAGTCAAAGAATGGAGGTCTGTGAAGTCAAAATCGAGGTGTGTGATTCATAGAATGGAGGTGTGTGAACTCATAGAATAGAGGTGTGTGAAGTCATGGAATGGAGGTGTGTGAAGTCAAAGAATGGAGGTGTGTGAAGTCAAACAATAAAGGTGTGTGAAGTCACAGAATGGAGGTGTGTGAACTCATAGAATGGAGGTGCATGCAGTCAAAGAATGGAGGTGTGTGAATTCATCGAATGGAGGTGTGTGAAGTCATGGAATGGAGGTGTGTGAAGTCAGATGGAGTTGTGTGAAGTCATAGAATGGAGGTGTGTGAAGTCAGAATGGAGGTGTGTGAAGTCTTAGAATGGAGGTTTGGGAAGTCATAGAATGGAGTTGTGTGAAGTCACAGAATGGAGGTGTGTGAATTAATAGAATCGAGGTGTGAGAAATCATAGAATGGAGGTGCGAGAACTCACAGAATGGAGGTGTGTAAACTCAGAATGGAGGTGTGTGAACTCACAATGGAGGTGTGTGAAATCAAAGAATGGAGGTGTGTGAAGTCATAGAATGGAATTGTGTGAAGTATTAGAATGGAGGTGTGTGAAGTGAGAATTGAGCTGTGTGAAGTCACGGAATTGAGGTGTGTGAACTCAGAATGGAGGTGTGTGAAGTCACAGAATGGAGGTTTGTGAAGTCATAGAATGGAGGTGTGTGAAGTCATAGAATGGATGTTTCTGAAGTAGAATGAAGGTGTGTGAAGTCATAGAATGGAGGTGTGTGAAGTCAAAATGGAGGTGTGTGAACTCATAAAATGGAGATGTGCGAAGTCATGGAATGGAGGTGTGTGAAGCCCAAGAATATAGGTTGTGAAGTCAAACAATGGTGGGGTGTGAAGTCACAGAATGCAGGTGTGTTAAGTCAAAGAATGGCAGTGTGTGAAGTCAAAATGGAGGTGTGTGAAGTCACAAATGGAGGTGTCTGAAGTCAGAATGCAGCTCTGTGAAACCATAGAATGGAGGTGTGTGAAGTCAGAATGGAGGTGTGTGAACTCATAGAATGGAGTGTGTAAAGTCACAATGAGGCTGTGTGAAGTCATAGAATGGGGGTGTGTGAAGTCAAATTGGAGGTGTGTGAAATCACAGAATGGAGGTGTGTCAACTCAGAAATGAGGTGTGTGAAGTCATAGAATGGAAGAGTGTGAAATCATAGAATGGAGGTGTGTGAAGTCAAAGAATTGAGGTTTTTGAAGTCAGAATGGAGGTGTGTGAAGTCACAGAATGAAGGTGCGTTAAGTCACAGAATGGAGGTTTGTGAACTCAGACTGGAGGTGTGTGAAGTCACAGAATGGAGGTGTGTGAAGTCATAGAATGGAGGTGTGTGAAGTCAAAATGGAGGTGTGTGAACTCATAAAATGGAGATGTGTGAAGTCATGGAATGGAGGTGTGTGAAGTCCAAGAATATATGTGTGTGAAGTCAAACAATGGTGGTGTGTGAAGTCACAGAATGCAGGTTTGTTAAGTCAAAGAATGGAAGTGTGTGAAGTCAAAATGGAGGTGTGTGAAGTCATAGAATGGAGGTGTGTGAAGTCATAGAATGGATGTTCTTTAAGTAAGAATGAAGGTGTGTTAAGTCATAGAATGGAGGTGTGTGAACGCACAGAGTGGAGGTGTGTGAAGTCATAGAATGGAGCTTTGTTATGTCATAATGGAGGTGTGTGAAGTCACAGAATGGAGGTGTGCGAACTCAGAATGGCGGTGTGTGAAGTCACAGAATGGAGGTGTGTTAAGTCACAGAACGGAGGTTTTGGAACTCAGAATGGAGGTGTGTGAAGTCACAGAATGGAGGTGTGTGAAGTCATAGAATGGAGGTGTGTGAAATCATAGAATGGAGGTGTGGGAAGTCAGAGAATGGAGCTGTGTGAAGTCAGAATAGAGGTGTGCGAAGTCACAGAATGGAGGTGTGTGAAGTCATTTTATGGAGCTGTGTGAAGTCAGAATGGAGGTGTGTGAAGTCACAGAATGGAGGTGTGTGAACTCAGAATGGAGGTGTGTGAAGTCACAGAATCTAGGTGTGTGAAGTCATAGAATGGAGGTGTGTGAAGTCAGAGAATGGAGGTGTGTGAAGTCATAATGGAGGCCTGTGAAGTCACAGAATTCAGGTGTGTGAAGTCACAGAATGGAGGTGTGTGAAGTCATAGAATGGAGGTGTGTGAAGTCAGAACGGAGGTGTGTGAACTCAGATTGGAGGTGTGGGAAGTCACAATGGAGGTGTGTGAAGTTATAGAATGGAGGTGTGTGAAGTCACAGAATGGAGGGGTGTGAAGTCAAAGATTGGAGGTGGGTGAAGTCATAGAATGGGGGTGTGTGAACTCATAGAATGGAGGTGTGTGAAGTCATAGAATGGAGGTGCGTTAAGTCACAGAATGGAGGTTTGTGAACTCAGACTGTAGGTGTGTGAAGTCACAGAATGGAGGTGTGTGAAGTCATAGAATGGAATTGTGTGAAGTCATAGAATGGAGGTGTGTGAAGTGAGAATTGAGGTGTGTGAAGTCACGGAATTGAGGTGTGTGAAGTCAGAATGGAGGTGTGTGAAGTCACAGAATGGAGGTTTGTGAAGTCATAGAATGGAGGTGTGTGAAGTCATAGAATGGATGTTTCTGAAGTAGAATGAAGGTGTGTGAAGTCATAGAATGGAGGTGTGTGAAGTCAAAATGGAGGTGTGTGAACTCATAAAATGAAGATGTGCGAAGTCATGGAATGGAGGTTTGTGAAGTCCAAGAATATAGGTTGTGAAGTCAAACAATGGTGGGGTGTGAAGTCACAGAATGCAGGTGTGTTAAGTCAAAGAATGGAAGTGTGTGAAGTCAAAATGGAGGTGTGTGAAGTCACAGAATGGAGGTGTGTGAAGTCACAGAATGAAGGTGTTTGAAGTCAAAATTGTGGTGTGTGAAGTCACAAATGGAGGTGTCTGAAGTCAGAATGCAGCTCTGTCTAACCATAGAATGGAGGTGTGTGAAGTCAGAATGGAGGTGTGTGAACTCATACAATGGAGTGTGTTAAGTCACAATGGGGGTGTGTGAAGTCATAGAATGGGGGTGTGTGAAGTCAAATTGGAGGTGTGTGAAATCACAGAATGGAGGTGTGTCAACTCAGAAATGAGGTGTGTGAAGTCATAGAATGGAAGAGTGTGAAATCATAGAATGGAGGTGTGTGAAGTCAAAGAATTGAGGTTTGTGAAGTCAGAATGGAGGTGTGTGAAGTCAGGATGGAGGTGGGTGAAGTCACAGAATGGAGGTGTGGGAACTCAGAATGGAGGTGTGTGGTCACAGAACGGAGGTTTGTGAAGTCATAGAATGGAGGTGCCTGAAGTCATAGAATGGATGTTTCTGAAGTGAGAACGAAGGTGTATGAAGTCAAAGAATGGAGGTGTGTGAAGTCAAAATCGAGGTGTGTGAATCATAGAATGGAGGTGTGTGAACTCATAGAATGGAGGTGTGTGAAGTCATGGAATGGAGGTGTGTGAAGTCAAAGAATGGAGGTGTGTGAAGTCAAACAATAAAGGTGTGTGAAGTCACAGAATGGAGGTGTGTGAACTCATAGAATGGAGGTGCATGCAGTCAAAGAATGGAGGTGTGTGAATTCATCGAATGGAGGTGTGTGAAGTCATGGAATGGAGGTGTGTGAAGTCAGAAGGAGTTGTGTGAAGTCATAGAATGGAGGTGTGTGAAGTCAGAATGGAGGTGTGTGAAGTCATAGAATGGAGGTGTGTGAAGTCAGAATGGAGGTGTGTGAAATCATAGAATGGAGGTGTGTGAAGTCACAATGCAGGTGTGCGAAGTCATAGAATGGAGGTGTGTGAAGTCACAGAATGGAGATGTGTGAAGTCATAGAATGTAGGTGTGTGAAGTCATAGAATTTAGGTGTGTGAAGTCATAGAATGGAGGTGTGTGTAGTCATAGAATGGAGGTGTGTGAAGTCACAGAATGGAGATGTGTGAAGTCATAGAATGGAGGTGTTTGAAGTCACACAATGGGGGTGTGTGAAGTCATGGAATGGAGGTGTGTGAAGTCATAGAATGGAGGTGTGTGATGTCACAGAATGGAGGTGTGTGAAGTCAGAATAGATGTGTGCGAAGACAGAGAATGGAGCTGTGTGAAGTCAGAATGGAGCTGTGTGAAGTCATAGAATGGAGCTGAGTGAAGTCAGAATGGCGGTGTGTGAACTCATAGAATGATGGTGTGTGAAGTCACAATGGAGGTGTGTGAAGTCATAGAATAGAGGTTTCTGAAGTCACAGAATGGAGGTGTGTGAAGTCATAGAATGGCGGTGTGTGAAGTCAGATTGGAGGTGTGTGAAGTCATAGATTGGAGGTGTGTCAACTCAAAAGGAGGTGTGTGAAGTCATAGAATGTAGGTGTGTGAAGTCATAGAATGGAGGTGTGTGAAATCATAGAATGGAGGTGTGTGAAGTCACAGAAGTGAGGTGTGTGAAGTCAGAATGGAGGTGTGTGAAGTCAGAATGGTGGTGTATGAAGTCATAGAATGGAGGTGTGTGAATTCAAAATGCATTTGTGTGAACTCAAAGAATGGAGGTCTGTGAAGTCACAATGTAGGTGTGTGAAGTCACAGAATGGAGGTGTGTGAAGTCATAGAATGGAGGTGTGTGACGTCACAGAATGGAGGTGTGTGAAGTCATATATTGGAGGTTTGTGAAGTCATAGAATGGAGGTGTGTGAAGTAATAGAATGGAGGTGTGTCAAGTCACAGATTGAAGGTGTGTGAAGTCACAGAATGGGGGTGTGTGAACTCAGAATGGAGGTGTGTGAAGTCACAGAATGGATGTGTGAAGTCATAGAATGGATGTTTCTGAAGTAAGAATGAAGGTGTGTGAAGTCATAGAATGGAGGTGTGTGAAGTCATAATGGAGGCGTGTGAAGTCACAGAATTTAGGTGTGTGAAGTCACAGAATGGAGGTGTGTGAAGTCATAGAATGGAAGTGTGTGAAGTCAGAACGAAGGTGTGTAAACTCAGATTGGAGGTGTGGGAAGTCACAATGGAGGTGTGTGAAGTTATAGAATGGAGGTGTGTGAAGTCACAGAATGGAGGGGTGTGAAGTCAAAGACTGGAGGCATGAGAATTCATAGAATGGAGGTGTGTGAACTCATAGAATGGAGGTGTGTGAAGTCACAGAATGAAGGTGCGTTACGTCACAGAATGGAGGTTTGTGAACTCAGAAAAGAGGTGTGTGAAGTCACAGAATGGAGGTGTGGGAAGTCATAGAATGGAGTTGTGTGAAGTCACAGAATGGAGGTGTGTGAATTAATAGTATGGAGGTGTGAGAAATCATAGAATGGAGGTGCGTGAACTCACAGAATGGAGGTGTGTGAACTCACAATGGAGGTGTGTGAAGTCAAAGAATGGAGGTGTGTGAAGTCATAGAATGGAATTGTGTGAAGTCATAGAATGGAGGTGTGTGAAGTGAGAATTGAGGTGTGTGAAGTCACGGAATTGAGGTGTGTGAACTCAGAATGGAGGTGTGTGAAGTCACAGAATGGAGGTTTGTGAAGTCATAGAATGGAGGTGTGTGAAGTCATAGAATGGATGTTTCTGAAGTAGAATGAAGGTGTGTGAAGTCATAGAATGGAGGTGTGTGAAGTCAAAATGGAGGTGTGTGAACTCATAAAATGGAGATGTGCGAAGTCATGGAATGGAGGTGTGTGAAGTCCAAGAATATAGCTTGTGAAGTCAAACAATGGTGGGGTGTGAAGTCACAGAATGCAGGTGTGTTAAGTCAAAGAATGGAAGTGTGTGAAGTCAAAATGGAGGTGTGTGAAGTCACAGAATGCAGGTGTGTGAAGTCACAGAATGAAGGTTTTTGAAGTCAAAATTGTGGTATGTGAAGTCACACATGGAGGTGTCTGAAGTCAGAATGCAGCTCTGTGAAACCATAGAATGGAGGTGTGTGAAGTCAGAATGGAGGTGTGTGAACTCATACAATGGAGTGTGTAAAGTCACAATGGGGGTGTGTGAAGTCATAGAATGGGGGTGTGTGAAGTCAAATTGGAGGTGTGTGAAATCACAGAATGGAGGTGTGTCAACTCAGAAATGAGGTGTGTGAAGTCATAGAATGGAAGAGTGTGAAATCATAGAATGGAGGTGTGTGAAGTCAAAGAATTGAGGTTTGTGAAGTCAGAATGGAGGTGTGTGAAGTCAGGATGGAGGTGGGTGAAGTCACAGAATGGAGGTGTGGGAACTCAGAATGGAGGTGTGTAGTCACAGAACGGAGGTTTGTGAAGTCATAGAATGGAGGTGCCTGAGGTCATAGAATGGATGTTTCTGAAGTGAGAACGAAGGTGTATGAAGTCAAAGAATGGAGGTCTGTGAAGTCAAAATCGAGGTGTGTGAATCATAGAATGGAGGTGTGTGAACTCATAGAATGGAGGTGTGTGAAGTCAAGGAATGGAGGTGTGTGAAGTCAAAGAATGGAGGTGTGTGAAGTCAAAAAATAAAGGTGTGTGAAGTCACAGAATGGAGGTGTGTGAACTCAAAAAATGGAGGTGCATGCAGTCAAAGAATGGAGGTGTGTGAATTCATCGAATGGAGGTGTGTGAAGTCATGGAATGGAGGTGTGTGAAGTCAGAATTGAGGTGTGTGAAGTCATAGAATGGAGGTGTGTGAAGTCACAGAATGAAGGTGCGTTAAGTCACAGAATGGAGGTTTGTGAACTCAGACTGGAGGTGTGTGAAGTCACAGAATGGAGGTGTGTGAAGTCATAGAATGGAGGTGTGTGAAGTCACAGAATGGAGATGTGTGAAGTCATAGAATGTAGGTGTGTGAAGTCATAGAATTTAGGTGTGTGAAGTCATAGAATGGAGGTGTGTGTAGTCAGAGAATGGAGGTGTGTGAAATCACAAAATGGAGGTGTGTGAACTCAGAATGGAGGTGTGTGAAGTCACAGAATGGAGATGTGTGAAATCATAGAATGGAGGTGTGTGAAGTCACACAATGGGGGTGTGTGAAGTCATAGAATGGAGGTGTGTGAAGTCATAGAATGGAGGTGTGTGAAGTCACAGAATGGAGGTGTGTGAAGTCAGAATAGATGTGTGGGAAGACATAGAATGGAGCTGTGTGAAGTCAGAATGGATCTGTGTGAAGTCATAGAATGGAGGTGAGTGAAGTCAGAATGGCGGTGTGTGAACTCATAGAATGATGGTGTGTGAAGTCACAATGGAGGTGTGTGAAGTCATAGAATGGAGGTTTCTGAAGTCACAGAGTGGAGGTGTGTGAAGTCATAGAATGGAGGTGTGTGAAGACAGATTGGAGGTGTGTGAAGTCATAGAATGGAGGTGTGTGAAGTCAGATTGGAGGTGTGTGACGTCATAGAATGGAGGTGTGTGAAGTCATAGAATGGAAGTGTGTGAAATCATAGAATGGAGGTGTGTGAAGTCATATATTGGAGGTTTGGGAAGTCATAGAATGGAGGTGTGTCAAGTCACAGATTGAAGGACTGTGAAGTCACAGAATGGGGGTGTGTGAACTCAGAATGGAGGTGTGTGAAGTCACAGAATGGAGGTGTGTGAAGTCATAGAATGGATGTTTCTGAAGTAAGAATGAAGGTGTGTGAAGTCATAGAATGGAGGTGTGTGAAGTCACAATGGAGGCGTGTGAAGTCACAGAATTGAGGTGTGAGAAGTCACAGAATGGAAGTGTGTGAAGTCATAGAATGGAAGTGTGTGAAGTCAGAACGAAGGTGTGTGAACTCAGATTGGAGGTGTGGGAAGTCACAATGGAGGTGTGTGAAGTTATAGAATGGAGGTGTGTGAAGTCACAGAATGGAGGGGTGTGAAGTCAAAGACTGGAGGTGTGTGAAGTCACAGAATGGAGGGGTGTGAAGTCATAGAATGGAGATGTGTGAACTCATAGAGTGGAGGTGTGTGAAGTCACAGAATGAAGGTGCGTTAAGTCACAGAATGGAGGTTTGTGAACTCAGAATGGAGGTGTGTGAAGTCACAGAATGGAGGTGTGGGAAGTCATAGAATGGAGTTGTGTGAAGTCACAGAATGGAGGTGTGTGAATTAATAGAATGGAGGTGTGAGAAATCATAGAATGGAGGTGCGTGAAGTCACAGAATGGAGGTGTGTGAACTCAGAATGGAGGTGTGTGAAGTCACAGAATGGAGGTGTGTGAACTCACAATGGAGGTGTGTGAAGTCAAAGCATGGAGGTGTGTGAAGTCATAGAATGGAATTGTGTGAAGTCATAGAATGGAGGTGTGTGAAATGAGAATTGAGGTGTGTGAAGTCACGGAATTGAGGTGTGTGAACTCAGAATGGAGGTGTGTGATGTCACAGAATGGAGGTTTGTGAAGTCATAGAATGGAGGTGTTTGAAGTCATAGAATGGATGTTTTTGAAGTAGAAGGAAGGTGTGTGAAGTCATAGAATGGAGGTGTGTGAAGTCAAAATGGAGGTGTGTGAACTCATAAAATGGAGATGTGTGAAGGCATGGAATGGAGGTGTGGGAAGTCCAAGAATAGAGGTGTGTGAAGTCAAACAATGCTGGTGTGTGAAGTCACAAAATGCAGGTGTGTTAAGTCAAAGAATGGAAGTGTGTGAAGACAAAATGGAGGTGTGTGAAGTCACAGAATGGAGGTGTGTGAAGTCACAGAATGAAGGTGTCTGAAGTAAGAATGCAGCTGTGTGAAGCCATAGAATGGAGGTGTGAGAAGTCAGAATTGAGGTGTGTGAACTCATAGAATGGAGTGTGTGAAGTCACAATGGGGGTGTGTGAGTCATAGAATGGGGGTGTGTGAAGTCAATTTGGAGGTGTGTGTAATCACAGAATGGAGGTGTGTCAACTCAGAAATGAGGTGTGTGAAGTCATAGAATGGAGGAGTGTGAATTCATAGAATGGAAGTGTGTGAAATCATAGAATGGAGGTGTGTGAAGTCAAACAATTGAGGTTTGTGAGGTCAGAATGGAGGTGTGTGAAGTCAGGATGGAGGTGGGTGAAGTCACAGAATGGAGGTGTGTGAGGTGATAGAATGGAGGTGAGTGAAGTCACAGAATGGAGGTGTGTGTGTAGTCATAGAATGGAGGTGTGTGAAGTCACAGAATGGAGGTGTGTGAAGTCATAGAATGGAGGTGTGTGAAGTCATAGAATTTAGGTGTGTGAAGTCATAGAATGGAGGTGTGTGAAGTCAGAGATTGGAGGTGTGTGAAATCACAACATGGAGGTATGTGAACTCAGAATGGAGGTGTGTGAAGTCACAGAATGGAGATGTGTGAAGTATTAGAATGGAGTTGTGTGAAGTCACACAATGGGGGTGTGTGAAGTCATAGAATGGAGGTGTGTGAAGTCACAGAATGGAGGTGTGTGAAGTCAGAATAGATGTGTGCGAAGTCATAGAATGGAGCTGTGTGAAGTCAGAATGGATCTGTGTGAAGTCATAGAATGGAGGTGAGTGAAGTCAGAATGGCGGTGTGTGAACTCATAGAATGATGGTGTGTGAAGTCACAATGGAGGTGTGTGAAGTCATAGAATGGAGGTTTCTGAAGTCACAGAATGGAGGTGTGTGAAGTCATAGAATGAAGGTGTGTGAAGTCAGATTGGAGGTGTTTGAAGTCATAGAATGGATGTGTGTCAACTCAAAAGGAGGTGCGTGAAGTCATAGAATGTAGGTGTGTGAAGTCATAGAATGGAGGTGTGTGAAATCATAGAATGGAAGTGTGTGAAGTCACAGAAGTGAGGTGTGTGAAGTCAGAATGGAGGTGTGTGAAGTCAGAATGGAGGTGTGTGGAGTCATAGAATGGAGGTGTGTGAAGTCATAATGGAGGCGTGTGAAGTCACAGAATTCAGGTGTGTGAAGTCACAGAATGGAGGTGTGTTAAGTCAGAACGGAGGTGTGTGAACTCAGATTGGAGGTGTGGGAAGTCACAATGGATGCGTGTGAAGTTATAGAATGGAGGTGTGTGAAGTTCCAGAATGGAGGGGTGTGAAGTCAAAGACTGGAGGTGTGTGAAGTCATAGAATGGAGGTGTGTGAAGTCATAGAATAGAGGTGTGTGAAGTCATAGAATGGAGGTGTGTGAAGTCACAGAATGAAGGTGCGTTAAGTCACAGAATGGAGGTTTGTGAACTCAGACTGGAGGTGTGTGAAGTCACAGAATGGAGGTGTGTGAAGTCATAGAATGGAGGTGTGTGAAGTCAAAATGGAGGTGTGTGAACTCATAAAATGGAGATGTGTGAAGTCATGGAATGGAGGTGTGGGAAGTCCAAGAATATATGTGTGTGAAGTCAATCAATGGTGGTTTGTGAAGTCACAGAATGCAGGTTTGTTAAGTCAAAGAATGGAAGTGTGTGAAGTCAAAATGGAGGTGTGTGAAGTCACAGAATGGAGGTGTGTGAAGTCACAGAATGAAGGTGTCTGAAGTCAGAATGCAGCTGTGTGAAGCCATAGAATGGAGGTGTGTGAAGTCAGAATGGAGGTGTGTGAACTCATAGAATGGAGTGTGTGAAGTCACAATGGGGGTGTGTGAAGTCATAGAATGGGGGTGTGTGAAGTCAAATTGGAGGTGTGTGAAATCACAGAATGGATGTGTGTCAACTCAGAAATGAGGTGTGTGAAGTCATAGAATGGAGGAGTGTGAATTCATAGAATGGAAGTGTGTGAAATCATAGAATGGAGGTGTGTGAAGTCAAAGAATTGAGGTTTGTGAAGTCAGAATGGAGGTGTGTGAAGTCAGGATGGAGGTGGGTGAAGTCACAGAATGGAGGTGTGGGAACTCAGAATGGAGGTGTGTGGTCACAGAACGGAGGTTTGTGAAGTCATAGAATAGAGGTGCGTGAAGTCATAGAATGGATGTTTCTGAAGTGAGAATGTAGGTGTATGAAGTCAAAGAATGGAGGTGTGTGAAGTCAAAATGGAGGTGTGTGAACTCATATAATGGAGGTGTGTGAACTCATAGAATGGAGGTGTGTGAAGTCATGGAACGTAGGTGTGTGAAGTCAAAGAATGGAGGTGTGTGAAGTCAAACAATAAAGGTGTGTTAAGTCACAGAAAGGAGGTGTGTGAACTCATAGAATCGAGGTGCATGAAGACAAAGAATGGAGATGTGTGAATTCATCCAATGGAGGTGTGTGAATTCATGGAATGGCGTGTGTGAGGTCACAATGGGGGTATGTGAAGTCATAGAATGGAGGTGTGTGAATTCATAGAATGGAAGTGTGTGAAATCATAGAATGGAGGTGTGTGAAGTCAGATGGAGTTGTGTGAAGTCATAGAATGGAGGTGTGTGGAGTCAGAATGGAGGGGTGTGAAGTCATAGAATGGAGGTGTGTGATGTCAGAATGCAGGTGTGTGAACTCATAGAATGGAGGTGTGTGAAGTCATGCAGGTGTGCGAAGTCATAGAATGGAGGTGTGTGAGGTCATAGAATGCAGGTGTGTGAAGTCTCAGAATGGAGGTGTGTGAAGTCATAGAATGGAGGTGTGTGAAGTCACAGAATGGAGGTGTGTGAAGTCATAGAATGGAGGTTTGTGAAGTCATAGAATTTAGGTGTGTGAAGTCATAGAATGGAGGTGTGTGAAGTCACAGAATGGAGGTGTGTGAAATCACAAAATGGAGGTGTGTGAGCTCAGAATGGAGGTGTGTTAAGTCACAGAATGGAGGTGTGTGAAGTCATAGAATGGAGGTGTGTGAAGTCACACAATGGGGGTGTGTGAAGTCATAGAATGGAGGTGTGTGAAGTCATAGAATGGAGGTGTGTGAAGTCACAGAATGGAAGTGTTTGACGTCAGAAAATGGAGGTGTGTGATATCAGAATGGAGGTGTGTGAAGTCACAGAATGGAGGTGTGTGAAGTCAGAATAGATGTGTGCGAAGTCATAGAATGGAGCTGTGTGTAGTCAGAATGGAGCTGTGTGAAGTCATAGAATGGAGGTGAGTGAAGTCAGAATTGCGGTGTGTGAACTCATAGAATGGAGGTCTGTGAAGTCACAATGTAGGTGTGTGAAATCACAGAATGGAGGTGTGTGAAGTCATAGAATGGAGGTGTGTGAAGTCACAGAATGGAGGTGTGTAAAGTCATATAAGGGAGGTGTGTGAAGTCAAAGAATGGAGGTGTGTGAAGTGAGAATGGAGTTGTGTGAAGTCATAGAATGGAGGTGTGTGGAGTCAGAATGGAGGTTTGTGAACTCATAGAATGGAGGTGTGTGAAGACACAATGGAAGTGTGTGAAGTCATAGAATGGAGGTGTGTGAAGTCACAGAATGGAGGTGTGTGAAGTCATAGAATGGAGCTGTGTGAAGTCAGATTGGAGGTGTGTGAAGTCACAGAATGGAGGTGTGTGAACTCAGAATGGAGGTGTGTGAAGTCACAGAATGGACGTGTGTGAAGTCATAGAATGGAGGTGTGTGAAGTCATAGAATGGATGTGTGTGAAGTCATAATGGAGGTGTGTGAAGTCACAGAATTGAGGTGTGTGAAGTCACAGAATGGAGGTGTGTGAAGTCATAGAATGGAGGTGTGTGAAGTCATAGAATGGAGGTGTGTGAAGTCATAGAATGGATGTTTTTTAAGTAAGAATGAAGGTGTGTTAAGTCATAGAATGGAGGTGTGTGAACGCACAGAGTGGAGGTGTGTGAAGTCATAGAATGGAGCTTTGTTATATCATAATGCAGTTGTGTGAAGTCACAGAATGGAGGTGTGCGAACTCAGAATGGCGGTGTGTGAAGTCACAGAATGGAGGTGTGTTAAGTCACAGAACGAAGGTTTTGGAACTCAGAATGGAGGTGTGTGAAGTCACAGAATGGAGGTGTGTGAAGTCATAGAATGGAGGTGTGTGAAATCATAGAATTGAGGTGTGGGAAGTCAGAGAATGGAGCTGTGTGAAGTCATATAATGGAGGTGTGTGAAGTCACAGAATGGAGGTGTGTGAACTCAGAATGGAGGTGTGTGAAGTCACAGAATCTAGGTGTGTGAAGTCATAGAATGGAGGTGTGTGAAGTCAGAGAATGGAGGTGTGTGAAGTCATAATGGAGGCCTGTGAAGTCACAGAATTCAGGTGTGTGAAGTCACAGAATGGAGGTGTGTGAAGTCATAGAATGGAGGTGTGTGAAGGCAGAACGGAGGTGTGTGAACTCAGATTGGAGGTGTGGGAAGTCACAATGGAGGTGTGTGAAGTTATAGAATGGAGGTGTGTGAAGTCACAGAATGGAGGGGTGTGAAGTCAAAGATTGGAGGTGTGTGAAGTCATAGAGTGGGGGTGTGTGAACTCATAGAATGGAGGTGTGTGAAGTCATAGAATGGAGGTGTGTGAAGTCACAGAATGAAGGTGCGTTAAGTCACAGAATGGAGGTTTGTGAACTCAGACTGTAGGTGTGTGAAGTCACAGAATGGAGGTGTGGGAAGTCATAGAATGGAGTTGTGTGAAGTCACAGAATGGAGTTGTGTGAATTAATAGAATGGAGGTGTGAGAAATCATAGAATGGAGGTGTGTGAAGTCACAGAATGGAGGTGTGTGAAGTCACAGAATGGAGGTGTGTGAACTCACAATGGAGGTGTGTGAAATCAGAGAATTGTGGTGTGTGAAGTCACAGAATGGAATTGTGTGAAGTCATAGAATGGAGATGTGTGAAGGGAGAATTGTGGGGTGTGAAGTCACAGAATTGAGGTGTGTGAAATCAGAATGGAGGTGTGTGAAGTCACAGAATGGAGGTTTGTGAAGTCATAGAATGGAGGTGTGTGAAGTCATAGAATGGATGTTTCTGAAGTAGAATGAAGGTGTGTGAAGTCATAGAATGGAGGTGTGTGAAGTCAAAATGGAGGTGTGTGAACTCATAAAATGGAGATGTGCAAAGTCATGGAATGGAGGTGTGTGAAGTCCAAGAATATAGGTTGTGAAGTCAAACAATGGTGGGGTGTGAAGTCACAGAATGCAGGTGTGTTAAGTCAAAGAATGGCAGTGTGTGAAGTCAAAATGGAGGTGTGTGAAGTCACAGAATGGAGGTGTGTGAAGTCACAGAATGAAGGTGTTTGAAGTCAAAATTGTGGTATGTGAAGTCACAAATGGAGGTGTCTGAAGTCAGAATGCAGCTCTGTGAAACCATAGAATGGAGGTGTGTGAAGTCAGAATGGAGGTGTGTGAACTCATAGAATGGAGTGTGTAAAGTCACAATGGGGGTGTGTGAAGTCATAGAATGGGGGTGTGTGAAGTCAAATTGGAGGTGTGTGAAATCACAGAATGGAGGTGTGTCAACTCAGAAATGAGGTGTGTGAAGTCATAGAATGGAAGTGTGTGAAATCATAGAATGGAGGTGTGTGAAGTCAAAGAATTGAGGTTTGGGAATTCAGAATGGAGGTGTGTGAAGTCAGGATGGAGGTGGGTGAAGTCACAGAATGGAAGTGTGGGAACTCAGAATGGAGGTGTGTGGTCACAGAACGGAGGTTTGTGAAGTCATAGAATGGAGGTGCCTGAAGTCATAGAATGGATGTTTCTGAAGTGAGAACGAAGGTGTATGAAGTCAAAGAATGGAGGTCTGTGAAGTCAAAATCGAGGTGTGTGATTCATAGAATGGAGGTGTGTAAACTCATAGAATGGAGGTGTGTGAAGTCATGGAATGGAGGTGTGTGAAGTCAAAGAATGGAGGTGTGTGAAGTCAAACAATAAAGGTGTGTGAAGTCACAGAATGGAGGTGTGTGAACTCATAGAATGGAGGTGCATTCAGTCAAAGAATGGAGGTGTGTGAATTCATCGAATGGAGGTGTGTGAAGTCATGGAATGGAGGTGTGTGAAGTCAGATGGAGTTGTGTGAAGTCATAGAATGGAGGTGTGTGAAGTGAGAATGGAGGTGTGTGAAGTCATAGAATGGAGGTGTGTGAAGTCATAGAATGGAGGTGTGTGAAGTCATAGAATGGAGGTGTGTGAAGTCACAGAATGAAGGTGCGTTAAGTCACAGAATGGAGGTTTGTGAACTCAGACTGGAGGTGTGTGAAGTCACAGAATGGAGGTGTGTGAAGTCATAGAATGGAGGTGTGTGAAGTCAAAATGGAGGTGTGTGAACTCATAAAATGGGGATGTGTGAAGTCATGGAATGGAGGTGTGTGAAGTCCAAGAATATATGTGTGTGAAGTCAAACAATGGTGCTGTGTGAAGTCACAGAATGCAGGTTTGTTAAGTCAAAGAATTGAAGTGTGTGAAGTCAAAATGGAGGTGTGTGAAGTCATAGAATGGAGGTGTGTGAAGTCATAGAATGGATGTTTTTTAAGTAAGAATGAAGGTGTGTTAAGTCATAGAATGGAGGTGTGTGAACGCACAGAGTGGAGGTGTGTGAAGTCATAGAATGGAGCTTTGTTATGTCATAATGGAGGTGTGTGAAGTCACAGAATGGAGGTGTGCGAATTCAGAATGGCGGTGTGTGAAGTCACAGAATGGAGGTGTGTTAAGTCACAGAACGGAGGTTTTGGAACTCAGAATGGAGGTGTGTGAAGTCACAGAATGGAGGTGTGTGAAGTCATAGAATGGAGGTGTGTGAAATCATAGAATGGAGGTGTGGGAAGTCAGAGAATGGAGCTGTGTGAAGTCAGAATAGAGGTGTGCGAAGTCACAGAATGGAGGTGTGTGAAGTCATTTTATGGAGCTGTGTGAAGTCAGAATGGAGGTGTGTGAAGTCACAGAATGGAGGTGTGTGAACTCAGAATGGAGGTGTGTGAAGTCACAGAATCTAGGTGTGTGAAGTCATAGAATGGAGGTGTGTGAAGTCAGAGAATGGAGGTGTGTGAAGTCATAATGGAGGCCTTTGAAGTCACAGAATTCAGGTGTGTGAAGTCACAGAATGAAGGTGTGTGAAGTCATAGAATGGAGGTGTGTGAAGTCAGAACGGAGGTGTGTGAACTCAGATTGGAGGTGTGGGAAGTCACAATGTAGGTGTGTGAAGTTATAGAATGGAGGTGTGTGAAGTCACAGAATGGAGGGGTGTGAAGTCAAAGATTGGAGGTGTGTGAAGTCATAGAATGGGGGTGTGTGAACTCATAGAATGGAGGAGTGTGAAGTCATAGAATGGAGGTGTGTGAAGTCACAGAATGAAGGTGCGTTAAGTCACAGAATGGAGGTTTGTGAACTCAGACTGTAGGTGTGTGAAGTCACAGAATGGAGGTGTGGGAAGTCATAGAATGGAGTTGTGTGAAGTCACAGAATGGAGTTGTGTGAATTAATAGAATGGAGGTGTGAGAAATCATAGAATGGAGGTGTGTGAAGTCACAGAATGGAGGTGTGTGAAGTCACAGAATGGAGGTGTGTGAACTCACAATGGAGGTGTGTGAAATCAGAGAATTGTGGTGTGTGAAGTCATAGAATGGAATTGTGTGAAGTCATAGAATGGAGGTGTGTGAAGTGAGAATTGAGGTGTGTGAAGTCACGGAATTGAGGTGTGTGAACTCAGAATGGAAGTGTGTGAAGTCACAGAATGGAGGTTTGTGAAGTCATAGAATGAAGGTGTGTGAAGTCATAGAATGGAAGTGTGTGAAGTCAAAATGGAGGTGTGTGAACTCATAAAATGGAGATGTGCAAAGTCATGGAATGGAGGTGTGTGAAGTCCAAGAATATAGGTTGTGAAGTCAAACATTGGTGGGGTGTGAAGTCACAGAATGCAGGTGTGTTAAGTCAAAGAATGGCAGTGTGTGAAGTCAAAATGGAGGTGTGTGAAGTCACAGAATGGAGGTGTGTGAAGTCACAGAATGAAGGGGTTTGAAGTCAAAATTGTGGTATGTGAAGTCACAAATGGAGGTGTCTGAAGTCAGAATGCAGCTCTGTGAAACCATAGAATGGAGGTGTGTGAAGTCAGAATGGAGGTGTGTGAACTCATAGAATGGAGTGTGTGAAGTCATGGAATGGAGGTGTGTGAAGTCAAAGAATGGAGGTGTGTGAAGTCATGGAATGGAGGTGTGTGAAGTCACAGAATGGAGGTGTGTGAACTCATAGAATGGAGGTGCATTCAGTCAAAGAATGGAGGTGTGTGAATTCATCGAATGGAGGTGTGTGAAGTCATGGAATGGAGGTGTGTGAAGTCAGATGGAGTTGTGTGAAGTCATAGAATGGAGGTGTGTGAAGTGAGAATGGAGGTGTGTGAAGTCATAGAATGGAGGTGTGTGAAGTCATAGAATGGAGGTGTGTGAAGTCATAGAATGGAGGTGTGTGAAGTCACAGAATGAAGGTGCGTTAAGTCACAGAATGGAGGTTTGTGAACTCAGACTGGAGGTGTGTGAAGTCACAGAATGGAGGTGTGTGAAGTCATAGAATGGAGGTGTGTGAAGTCAAAATGGAGGTGTGTGAACTCATAAAATGGAGATGTGTGAAGTCATGGAATGGAGGTGTGTGAAGTCCAAGAATATATGTGTGTGAAGTCAAACAATGGTGCTGTGTGAAGTCACAGAATGCAGGTTTGTTAAGTCAAAGAATTGAAGTGTGTGAAGTCAAAATTGAGGTGTGTGAAGTCATAGAATGGAGGTGTGTGAAGTCATAGAATGGATGTTTTTTAAGTAAGAATGAAGGTGTGTTAAGTCATAGAATGGAGGTGTGTGAACGCACAGAGTGGAGGTGTGTGAAGTCATAGAATGGAGCTTTGTTATGTCATAATGGAGGTGTGTGAAGTCACAGAATGGAGGTGTGCGAATTCAGAATGGCGGTGTGTGAAGTCACAGAATGGAGGTGTGTTAAGTCACAGAACGGAGGTTTTGGAACTCAGAATGGAGGTGTGTGAAGTCACAGAATGGAGGTGTGTGAAGTCATAGAATGGAGGTGTGTGAAATCATAGAATGGAGGTGTGGGAAGTCAGAGAATGGAGCTGTGTGAAGTCAGAATAGAGGTGTGCGAAGTCACAGAATGGAGGTGTGTGAAGTCATTTTATGGAGCTGTGTGAAGTCAGAATGGAGGTGTGTGAAGTCACAGAATGGAGGTTTGTGAACTCAGAATGGAGGTGTGTGAAGTCACAGAATCTAGGTGTGTGAAGTCATAGAATGGAGGTGTGTGAAGTCAGAGAATGGAGGTGTGTGAAGTCATAATGGAGGCCTTTGAAGTCACAGAATTCAGGTGTGTGAAGTCACAGAATGAAGGTGTGTGAAGTCATAGAATGGAGGTGTGTGAAGTCAGAACGGAGGTGTGTGAACTCAGATTGGAGGTGTGGGAAGTCACAATGTAGGTGTGTGAAGTTATAGAATGGAGGTGTGTGAAGTCACAGAATGGAGGGGTGTGAAGTCAAAGATTGGAGGTGTGTGAAGTCATAGAATGGGGGTGTGTGAACTCATAGAATGGAGGAGTGTGAAGTCATAGAATGGAGGTGTGTGAAGTCACAGAATGAAGGTGCGTTAAGTCACAGAATGGAGGTTTGTGAACTCAGACTGTAGGTGTGTGAAGTCACAGAATGGAGGTGTGGGAAGTCATAGAATGGAGTTGTGTGAAGTCACAGAATGGAGTTGTGTGAATTAATAGAATGGAGGTGTGAGAAATCATAGAATGGAGGTGTGTGAAGTCACAGAATGGAGGTGTGTGAAGTCACAGAATGGAGGTGTGTGAACTCACAATGGAGGTGTGTGAAATCAGAGAATTGTGGTGTGTGAAGTCATAGAATGGAATTGTGTGAAGTCATAGAATGGAGGTGTGTGAAGTGAGAATTGAGGTGTGTGAAGTCACGGAATTGAGGTGTGTGAACTCAGAATGGAAGTGTGTGAAATCACAGAATGGAGGTTTGTGAAGTCATAGAATGAAGGTGTGTGAAGTCATAGAATGGAAGTGTGTGAAGTCAAAATGGAGGTGTGTGAACTCATAAAATGGAGATGTGCAAAGTCATGGAATGGAGGTGTGTGAAGTCCAAGAATATAGGTTGTGAAGTCAAACATTGGTGGGGTGTGAAGTCACAGAATGCAGGTGTGTTAAGTCAAAGAATGGCAGTGTGTGAAGTCAAAATGGAGGTGTGTGAAGTCACAGAATGGAGGTGTGTGAAGTCACAGAATGAAGGTGTTTGAAGTCAAAATTGTGGTATGTGAAGTCACAAATGGAGGTGTCTGAAGTCAGAATGCAGCTCTGTGAAACCATAGAATGGAGGTGTGTGAAGTCAGAATGGAGGTGTGTGAACTCATAGAATGGAGTGTGTAAAGTCACAATGGGGGTGTGTGAAGTCATAGAATGGGGGTGTGTGAAGTCAAATTGGAGGTGTGTGAAATCACAGAATGGAGGTGTGTCAACTCAGAAATGAGGTGTGTGAAGTCATAGAATGGAAGTGTGTGAAATCATAGAATGGAGGTGTGTGAAGTCAAAGAATTGAGGTTTGGGAATTCAGAATGGAGGTGTGTGAAGTCAGGATGGAGGTGGGTGAAGTCACAGAATGGAAGTGTGGGAACTCAGAATGGAGGTGTGTGGTCACAGAACGGAGGTTTGTGAAGTCATAGAATGGAGGTGCCTGAAGTCATAGAATGGATGTTTCTGAAGTGAGAACGAAGGTGTATGAAGTCAAAGAATGGAGGTCTGTGAAGTCAAAATCGAGGTGTGTGATTCATAGAATGGAGGTGTGTGAACTCATAGAATGGAGGTGTGTGAAGTCATGGAATGGAGGTGTGTGAAGTCAAAGAATGGAGGTGTGTGAAGTCAAACAATAAAGGTGTGTGAAGTCACAGAATGGAGGTGTGTGAACTCATAGAATGGAGGTGCATGCAGTCAAAGAATGGAGGTGTGTGAATTCATCGAATGGAGGTGTGTGAAGTCATGGAATGGAGGTGTGTGAAGTCAGATGGAGTTGTGTGAAGTCATAGAATGGAGGTGTGTGAAGTCAGAATGGAGGTGTGTTAAGTCTTACAATGGAGGTGTGGGAAGTCATAGAATGGAGTTGTGTGAAGTCACAGAATGGAGGTGTGTGAATTAATAGAATGTAGGTGTGAGAAATCATAGAATGGAGGTGCGAGAACTCACAGAATGGAGGTGTGTGAACTCAGAATGGATGTGTGTGAACTCACAATGTAGGTGTGTGAAATCAAAGAATGGAGGTGTGTGAGGTCATAGAATGGAATTGTGTGAAGTCATAGAATGGAGGTGTGTGAAGTGAGAATTGAGGTGTGTGAAGTCACGGAATTGAGGTGGGTGAACTCAGAATGGAGGTGTGTGAAGTCACAGAATGGAGGTTTGTGAAGTCATAGAATGGAGGTGTGTGAAGTCATAGAATGGATGTTTCTGAAGTAGAATGAAGGTGTGTGAAGTCATAGAATGGAGGTGTGTGAAGTCAAAATGGAGGTGTGTGAACTCATAAAATGGAGATGTGCGAAGTCATGGAATGGAGGTGTGTGAAGTCCAAGAATATAGGTTGTGAAGTCAAACAATGGTGGGGTGTGAAGTCACAGAATGCAGGTGTGTTAAGTCAAAGAATGGCAGTGTGTGAAGTCAAAATGGAGGTGTGTGAAGTCACAGAATGGAGGTGTGTGAAGTCACAGAATGAAGGTGTTTGAAGTCAAAATTGTGGTGTGTGAAGTCACAAATGGAGGTGTCTGAAGTCAGAATGCAGCTCTGTGAAACCATAGAATGGAGGTGTGTGAAGTCATAGAATGGAGGTGTGTGAAGTCATAGAATGGAGGTGTGTGAAGTCACAGAATGAAGGTGCGTTAAGTCACAGAATGGAGGTTTGTGAACTCAGACTGGAGGTGTGTGAAGTCACAGAATGGAGGTGTGTGAAGTCATAGAATGGAGGTGTGTGAAGTCAAAATGGAGGTGTGTGAACTCATAAAATGGAGATGTGTGAAGTCATGGAATGGAGGTGTGTGAAGTCCAAGAATATATGTGTGTGAAGTCAAACAATGGTGGTGTGTGAAGTCAAAATGGAGGTGTGTGAAGTCACAGAATGGAGGTGTGTGAAGTCACAGAATGAAGGTGTCTGAAGTCAGAATGCAGCTGTGTGAAGCCATAGAATGGAGGTGTGTGAAGTCAGAATGGAGGTGTGTGAACTCATAGAATGCAGTGTGTGAAGTCACAGTGGGGGTGTGTGAAGTTATAGAATGGGGGTGTGTGAAGTCAAATTGGAGGTGTGTGAAATCACAGAATGGATGTGTGTCAACTCAGAAATGAGGTTTGTGAAGTCATAGAATGGAGGTGTGTGAATTCATAGAATGGAAGTGTGTGAAATCATAGAATGGAGTTGTGTGATGTCAAAGAATTGAGGTTTGTGAAGTCAGAATGGAGGTGTGTGAAGTCAGATGGAGTTGTGTGAAGTCATAGAATGGAGGTGTGTGAAGTCAGAATGGAGGGGTGTGAAGTCATAGAATGGAGGTGTGTGATGTCAGAATGCAGGTGTGTGAACTCATAGAATGGAGGTGTGTGAAGTCACAATGCAGGTGTGCGAAGTCATAGAATGGAGGTGTGTGAGGTCATAGAATGCAGGTGTGTGAAGTCACAGAATGGAGGTGTGTGAAGTCATAGAATGGAGGTGTGTGAAGTCACAGAATGGAGGTGTGTGAAGTCATAGAATGGAGGTTTGTGAAGTCATAGAATTTAGGTGTGTGAAGTCATAGAATGGAGGTGTGTGAAGTCACAGAATGGAGGTGTGTGAAATCACAAAATGGAGGTGTGTGAGGTCAGAATGGCGGTGTGTGAAGTCACAGAATGGAGGTGTGTGAAGTCATAGAATGGAGGTGTGTGAAGTCACACAATGGGGGTGTGTGAAGTCATAGAATGGAGGTGTGTGAAGTCATAGAATGGAGGTGTGTGAAGTCACAGAATGGAAGTGTTTGACGTCAGAGAATGGAGGTGTGTGAAATCAGAATGGAGGTGTGTGAAGTCAGAATAGATGTGTGCGAAGTCATAGAATGGAGCTGTGTGTAGTCAGAATGGAGCTGTGTGAAGTCATAGAATGGAGGTGAGTGAAGTCAGAATGGCGGTGTGTGAACTCATAGAATGATGGTGTGTGAAGTCACAATGGAGGTGTGTGAAGTCATAGAATGGACGTTTTTGAAGTCACAGAATGGAAGTGTGTGAAGTCATAAAATGGAGGTGTGTGAAGTCAGATTGGAGGTGTGTGAAGTCATAGAATGGAGGTGTGTCAACTCAGAAAGGAGGTGTGTGAAGTCATAGAATGGAGGTGTGTGAAGTCATAGAATGGAGGTTTGTGAAATCATAGAATGGAGTTGTGTTAAGTCACAGAATTGAGGTGTGTGAAGTCAGAATGGAGGTGTGTGAATTCACAATGCATTTGTGTGAACTCATAGAATGGAGGTCTGTGAAGTCACAATGTAGGTGTGTGAAATCACAGAATGGAGGTGTGTGAAGTCATAGAATGGAGGTGTGTGAAGTCACAGAATGGAGGTGTGTAAAGTCATATAAGGGAGGTGTGTGAAGTCAAAGAATGGAGGTGTGTGAAGTGAGAATGGAGTTGTGTGAAGTCATAAAATGGAGGTGTGTGAAGTCACAATGGAGGTGTGTGAAGTCATAGAATGGAGGTGTGTGAAGTCACAGAATGGACGTGTGTGAAGTCATAGAATGGAGGTGTGTGAAGTCATAGAATGGATGTCTGTGAAGTCATAATGGAGGTGTGTGAAGTCACAGAATTGAGGTGTGTGAAGTCACAGAATGGAGGTGTGTGAAGTCATAGAATGGAGGTGTGTGAAGTCATAGAATGGAGGTGTGTGAAGTCATAGAATGGATGTTTTTTAAGTAAGAATGAAGGTGTGTTAAGTCATAGAATGGAGGTGTGTGAACGCACAGAGTGGAAGTGTGTGAAGTCATAGAATGGAGCTTTGTGATGTCATAATGGAGGTGTGTGAAGTCACAGAATGGACGTTTGCAAACTCAGAATGGCGGTGTGTGAAGTCACAGAATGGAGGTGTGTTAAGTCACAGAACGGAGGTTTTGGAACTCAGAATGGAGGTTTGTGAAGTCACAGAATGGAGGTGTGTGAAGTCATAGAATGGAGGTGTGTGAAATCATAGAATGGAGGTGTGGGAAGTCAGAGAATGGAGCTGTGTGAAGTCAGAATAGAGGTGTGCGAAGTCACAGAATAGAGGTGTGTGAAGTCATTTTATGGAGCTGTGTGAAGTCAGAATGGAGGTGTGTGAAGTCACAGAATGGAGGTGTGTGAACTCAGAATGGAGGTGTGTGAAGTCACAGAATCTAGGTGTGTGAAGTCATAGAATGGAGGTGTGTGAAGTCAGAGAATGGAGGTGTGTGACGTCATAATGGAGGCGTGTGAAGTCACAGAATTCAGGTGTGTGAAGTCACAGAATGGAGGTGTGTGAAGTCAGATTGGAGGTGTGGGAAGTCACAATGGAGGTGTGTGAAGTTATAGAATGGAGGTGTGTAAAGTCACAGAATGGAGCGGTGTGAAGTCAAAGATTGGAGGTGTGTGAAGTCATAGAATGGGGGTGTGTAAACTCATAGAATGGAGGTGTGTGAAGTCATAGAATGGAGGTGTGTGAAGTCACAGAATGAAGGTGCGTTAAGTCACAGAATGGAGGTTTGTGAACTCAGACTGTAGGTGTGTGAAGTCACAGAATGGAGGTGTGGGAAGTCATAGAATGGAGTTGTGTGAAGTCACAGAATGGAGTTGTGTGAAATAATAGAATGGAGGTGTGAGAAATCATAGAATGGAGGTGTGTGAAGTCACAGAATGGATGTGTGTGAAGTCACAGAATGGAGGTGTGTTAACTCACAATGGAGGTGTGTGAAATCAGAGAATTGTGGTGTGTGAAGTCATAGAATGGAATTGTGTGAAGTCACGGAATTGAGGTGTGTGAACTCAGAATGGAAGTGTGTGAAGTCACAGAATGGAGGTTTGTGAAGTCATAGAATGGAGGTGTGTGAAGTCATAGAATGGATGTTTCTGAAGTAGAATGAAGGTGTGTGAAGTCATAGAATGGAGGTGTGTGAAGTCAAAATGGAGGTGTGTGAACTTATAAAATGGAGATGTGCGAAGTCATGGAATGGAGGTGTGTGAAGTCCAAGAATATAGGTTGTGAAGTCAAACAATGGTGTGGTGTGAAGTCACAGAATGCAGGTGTGTTAAGTCAAAGAATGGCAGTGTGTGAAGTCAAAATGGAGGTGTGTGAAGTCACAGAATGGAGGTGTGTGAAGTCACAGAATGAAGGTGTTTGAAGTCAAAATTGTGGTGTGTGAAGTAACAAATGGAGGTGTCTGAAGTCAGAATACAGCTCTGTGAAACCATGGAATGGAGGTGTGTGAAGTCAGAATGGAGGTGTGTGAACTCATACAATGGAGTGTGTGAAGTCACAATGGGGGTGTGTGAAGTCATAGAATGGGGGTGTGTGAAGTCAAATTGGAGGTGTGTGAAATCACAGAATAGAGGTGTGTCAACTCAGATATGAGGTGTGTGAAGTCATAGAATGGAAGAGTGTGAAATCATGAAATGGAGGTGTGTGAAGTCAAAGAATTGAGGTGTGGGAATTCAGAATGGAGGTGTGTGAAGTCAGGATGGAGGTGGGTGAAGTCACAGAATGGAGGTGTGGGAACTCAGAATGGAGGTGTGTGGTCACAGAACGGAGGTTTGTGAAGTCATAGAATGGAGGTGCCTGAAGTCATACAATGGATGTTTCTGAAGTGAGAACGAAGGTGTATGAAGTCAAAGAATGGAGGTCTGTGAAGTCAAAATCGAGGTGTGTGAATCATAGAATGGAGGTGTGTGAACTCATAGAATGGAGCTGTGTGAAGTCATGGAATAGAGGTGTGTGAAGTCAAAGAATGGAGGTGTGTGAAGTCAAACAATAAAGGTGTGTGAAGTCACAGAATGGAGGTGTGTGAACTCATAGAATGTAGGTGCATGCAGTCAAAGAATGGAGGTGTGTGAATTCATCGAATGGAGGTGTGTGAAGTCATGGAATGGAGGTGTGTGAAGTCAGATGGAGTTGTGTGAAGTCATAGAATGGAGGTGTGTGAAGTCAGAATGGAGGTGTGTGAAGTCATAGAATGGAGGTGTGTGATGTCACAGAATGGAGGTGTGTGAAATCACAAAATGGAAGTGTGTGAACTCAGAATGGAGGTGTGTGAAGTCACAGAATGGAGATGTGTGAAGTCATAGAATGGAGGTGTGTGAAGTCACACAATGGGGGTGTGTGAAGTCATAGAATGGAGGTGTGTGAAGTCATAGAATGGAGGTGTGTGATGTCACAGAATGGAGGTGTGTGAAGTCAGAATAGATGTGTGCGAAGACAGAGAATGGAGCTGTGTGAAGTCAGAATGGAGCTGTGTGAAGTCATAGAATGGAGGTGAGTGAAGTCAGAATGGCGGTGTGTGAACTCATAGAATGATGGTGTGTGAAGTCACAATGGAGGTGTGTGAAGTCATAGAATAGAGGTTTCTGAAGTCACAGAATGGAGGTGTGTGAAGTCATAGAATGGAGGTGTGTGAAGTCAGATTGGAGGTGTGTGAAGTCATAGAGTGGAGGTGTGTCAACTCAGAAAGGAGGTGTGTGAAGGCATAGAATGTAGGTGTGTGAAGTCATAGAATGGAGGTGTGTGAAATCATAGAATGGAGGTGTGTGAAGTCACAGAAGTGAGGAGTGTGAAGTCAGAATGGAGGTGTGTGAAGTCAGAATGGAGGTGTATGAAGTCATAGAATGGAGGTGTGTGAATTCACAATGCATTTGTGTGAACTCAAAGAATGGAGGTCTGTGACGTCACAATGTAGGTGTGTGAAGTCACAGAATGGAGGTGTGTGAAGTCATAGAATGGAGGTGTGTGACGTCACAGAATGGAGGTGTGTGAAGTCATATATTGGAGGTTTGTGAAGTCATAGAATGGAGGTGTGTGAAGTAATAGAATGGAGGTGTGTCAAGTCACAGATTGAAGGTGTGTGAAGTCACAGAATGGAGGTGTGTGAACTCAGAATGGAGCTGTGTGAAGTCACAGAATGGATGTGTGAAGTCATAGAATGGATGTTTCTGAAGTAAGAATGAAGGTGTGTGAAGTCATAGAATGGAGGTGTGAAATCATAATGGAGGCGTGTGAAGTCACAGAATTGAGGTGTGTGAAGTCACAGAATGGAGGTGTGTGAAGTCATAAAATGTAAGTGTGTGAAGTCAGAACGAAGGTGTTTGAACTCAGATTGGAGGTGTGGGAAGTCACAATGGAGGTGTATGAAGTTATAGAATGGGGGTGTGTGAAGTCACAGAATGGAAGGGTGTGAAGTCAAAGACAGGAGGCGTGAGAATTCATAGAATGGAGGTGTGTGAACTCATAGAAAGGAGGTGTGTGAAGTCAAAGAATGAAGGTGCGTTAAGTCACAGAATGGAGGTTTGTGAACTCAGAATGGAGTTGTGTGAAGTCACAGAATGGAGGTGTGTGAATTAATAGAATCGAGGTGTGAGAAATCATAGAATGGAGGTGCGTGAACTCACAGAATGGAGGTGTGTGAACTCAGAATGGAGGTGTGTGAACTCACAATGGAGGTGTGGGAAGTCAAAGAATGGAGGTGTGTGAAGTCATAGAATGGAATTGTGTGAAGTCATAGAATGGAGGTGTGTGAAGTGAGAATTGAGGTGTGTGAAGTCACGGAATTGAGGTGTGTGAACTCAGAATGGAGGTGTGTGAAGTCACAGAATGGAGGTTTGTGAAGTCATAGAATGGAGGTGTGTGAAGTCATAGAATGGATGTTTCTGAAGTAGAATGAAGGTGTGTGAAGTCATAGAATGGAGGTGTGTGAAGTCAAAATGGAGGTGTGTGAACTCATAAAATGGAGATGTGCGAAGTCATGGAATGGAGGTGTGTGAAGTCCAAGAATATAGGTTGTGAAGTCAAACAATGGTGGGCTGTGAAGTCACAGAATGCAGGTGTGTTAAGTCAAAGAATGGAAGTGTGTGAAGTCAAAATGGAGGTGTGTGAAGTCACAGAATGTAGGTGTGTGAAGTCACAGAATGAAGGTGTTTGAAGTCAAAATTGTGGTGTGTGAAGTCACAAATGGAGGTGTCTGAAGTCAGAATGCAGCTCTGTGAAAACAGAGAATGGAGGTGTGTGAAGTCAGAATGGAGGTGTGTGAACTCATACAATGGAGTGTGTTAAGTCACAATGGGGGTGTGTGAAGTCATAGAATGGGGGTGTGTGAAGTCAAATTGGAGGTGTGTGAAATCACAGAATGGAGGTGTGTCAACTCAGAAATGAGGTGTGTGAAGTCATAGAATGGAAGAGTGTGAAATCATAGAATGGAGGTGTGTGAAGTCAAAGAATTGAGGTTTGTGAAGTCAGAATGGAGGTGTGTGAAGTCAGGATGGAGGTGGGTGAAGTCACAGAATGGAGGTGTGGGAACTCAGAATGGAGGTGTGTGGTCACAGAACGGAGGTTTGTGAAGTCATAGAATGGAGGTGCCTGAAGTCATAGAATGGATGTTTCTGAAGTGAGAACGAAGGTGTATGAAGTCAAAGAATGGAGGTCTGTGAAGTCAAAATGGAGGTGTGTGAATCATAGAATGGAGGTGTGTGAATTCATAGAATGGAGGTGTGTGAAGTCATGGAACGTAAGTGTGTGAAGTCAAAGAATGGAGGTGTGTGAAGTCAAACAATAAAGGTGTGTGAAGTCACAGAAAGGAGGTGTGTGAAATCATAGAATGGAGGTGTGTTAAGTCACAGAAGTGAGGTGTGTGAAGTCAGAATGGAGGTGTGTGAAGTCAGAATGGAGGTGTATGAAGTCATAGAATGGAGGTGTGTGAATTCACAATGCATTTGTGTGAACTCAAAGAATGGAGGTCTGTGAAGTCACAATGTAGGTGTGTGAAGTCACAGAATGGAGGTGTGTGAAGTCATAGAATGGAGGTGTGTGACGTCACAGAATGGAGGTGTGTGAAGTCATATATTGGAGGTTTGTGAAGTCATACAATGGAGGTGTGTCAAGTAATAGAATGGAGGTGTGTGAAGTCACAGATTGAAGATGTGTGAAGTCACAGAATGGGGGTGTGTGAACTCAGAATGGAGGTGTGTGAAGTCACAGAATGGAGGTGTGTGAAGTCATAGAATGGATGTTTCTGAAGTAAGAATGAAGGTGTGTGAAGTCATAGAATGGAGGTGTGAAGTCATAATGGAGGCGTGTGAAGTCACAGAATTGAGGTGTGTGAAGTCACAGAATGGAGGTGTGTGAAGTCATAGAATGGAAGTGTGTGAAGTCAGAACGAAGGTGTGTGAACTCAGATTGGAGGTGTGGGAAGTCAAAATGGAGGTATGTGAAGTTATAGAATGGGGGTGTGTGAAGTCACAGAATGGAGGGGTGTGAAGTCAAAGACTGGAGGCTTGAGAATTCATAGAATGGAGGTGTGTGAACTCATAGAAAGGAGGTGTGTGAAGTCACAGAATGGAGGTTTGTGAACTCAGAATGGAGGTGTGTGAAGTCACAGAATGGAGGTGTGGGAAGTCATAGAATGGAGTTGTGTGAAGTCACAGAATGGAGGTGTGTGAATTAATAGAATCGAGGTGTGAGAAATCATAGAATGGAGGTGCGTGAACTCACAGAATGGAGGTGTGTGAACTCAGAATGGAGGTGTGTGAACTCACAATGGAGGTGTGTGAAGTCAAAGAATGGAGGTGTGTGAAGTCATAGAATGGAATTGTGTGAAGTCATACAATGGAGGTGTGTGAAGTGAGAATTGAGGTGTGTGAAGTCACGGAATTGAGGTGTGTGAACTCAGAATGGAGGTGTGTGAACTCACAGAATGGAGGTTTGTGAAGTCATAGAATGGAGGTGTGTGAAGTCATAGAATGGATGTTTCTGAAGTAGAATGAAGGTGTGTGAAGTCATAGAATGGAGGTGTGTGAAGTCAAAATGGAGGTGTGTGAACTCATAAAATGAAGATGTGCGAAGTCATGGAATGGAGGTTTGTGAAGTTCAAGAATATAGGTTGTGAAGTCAAACAATGGTGGGGTGTGAAGTCACAGAATGCAGGTGTGTTAAGTGAAAGAATGGAAGTGTGTGAAGTCAAAATGGAGGTGTGTGAAGTCACAGAATGGAGGTGTGTGAAGTCACAGAATGAAGGTGTTTGAAGTCAAAATTGTGGTGTGTGAAGTCACAAATGGAGGTGTCTGAAGTCAGAATGCAGCTCTGTGAAACCATAGAATGGAGGTGTGTGAAGTCAGAATGGAGGTGTGTGAACTCATACAATGGAGTGTGTTAAGTCACAATGGGGGTGTGTGAAGTCATAGAATGGGGGTGTGTGAAGTCAAATTGGAGGTGTGTGAAATCACAGAATGGAGGTGTGTCAACTCAGAAATGAGGTGTGTGAAGTCATAGAATGGAAGAGTGTGAAATCATAGAATGGAGGTGTGTGAAGTCAAAGAATTGAGGTTTGTGAAGTCAGAATGGAGGTGTGTGAAGTCAGGATGGAGGTGGGTGAAGTCACAGAATGGAGGTGTGGGAACTCAGAATGGAGGTGTGTGGTCACAGAACGGAGGTTTGTGAAGTCGTAGAATGGAGGTGCCTGAAGTCATAGAATGGATGTTTCTGAAGTGAGAACGAAGGTGTATGAAGTCAAAGAATGGAGGTGTGTGAAGTCAAAATCGAGGTGTGTGAATCATAGAATGGAGGTGTGTGAACTCATAGAATGGAGGTGTGTGAAGTCATGGAATGGAGGTGTGTGAAGTCAAAGGATGGAGGTGTGTGAAGTCAAACAATAAAGGTGTGTGAAGTCACAGAATGGAGGTGTGTGAACTCATAGAATGGAGGTGCATGCAGTCAAAGAATGGAGGTGTGTGAATTCATCGAATGGAGGTGTGTGAAGTCATGGAATGGAGGTGTGTGAAGTCAGATGGAGTTGTGTGAAGTCATAGAATGGAGGTGTGTGAAGTCAGAATGGAGGTGTGTGAAGTCATAGAATGGAGGTGTGTGAAGTCAGAATGGAGGTGTGTGAAATCATAGAATGGAGGTGTGTGAAGTCACAATGCAGGTGTGCGAAGTCATAGAATGGAGGTGTGTGAAGTCACAGAATGGAGATGTGTGAAGTCATAGAATGTAGGTGTGTGAAGTCATAGAATTTAGGTGTGTGAAGTCATAGAATGGAGGTGTGTGTAGTCAGAGAATGGAGGTGTGTGAAATCACAAAATGGAGGTGTGTGAACCCAGAATGGAGGTGTGTGAAGTCACAGAATGGAGATTTGTGAAGTCATAGAATGGAGGTGTGTGAAGTCACACAATGGGGGTGTGTGAAGTCATGGAATGGAGGTGTGTGAAGTCATAGAATGGAGGTGTGTGATGTCACAGAATGGAGGTGTGTGAAGTCAGAATAGATGTGTGCGAAGACAGAGAATGGAGCTGTGTGAAGTCAGAATGGAGCTGTGTGAAGTCATAGAATGGAGGTGAGTGAAGTCAGAATGGCGGTGTGTGAACTCATAGAATGATGGTGTGTGAAGTCACAATGGAGGTGTGTGAAGTCATAGAATAGAGGTTTCTGAAGTCACAGAATGGAGGTGTGTGAAGTCATAGAATGGAGGTGTGTGAAGTCAGATTGGAGGTGTGTGAAGTCATAGAATGGAGGTGTGTCAACTCAAAAGGAGGTGTGTGAAGTCATAGAATGTAGGTGTGTGAAGTCATAGAATGGAGGTGTGTGAAATCATAGAATGGAGGTGTGTGAAGTCACAGAAGTGAGGTGTGTGAAGTCAGAATGGAGGTGTGTGAAGTCAGAATGGTGGTGTATGAAGTCATAGAATGGAGGTGTGTGAATTCAAAATGCATTTGTGTGAACTCAAAGAATGGAGGTCTTTGAAGTCACAATGTAGGTGTGTGAAGTCACAGAATGGAGGTGTGTGAAGTCATAGAATGGAGGTGTGTGACGTCACAGAATGGAGGTGTGTGAAGTCATATATTGGAGGTTTGTGAAGTCATAGAATGGAGGTGTGTGAAGTAATAGAATGGAGGTGTGTCAAGTCACAGATTGAAGGTGTGTGAAGTCACAGAATGGGGGTGTGTGAACTCAGAATGGAGGTGTGTGAAGTCACAGAATGTATGTGTGAAGTCATAGAATGGATGTTTCTGAAGTAAGAATGAAGGTGTGTGAAGTCATAGAATGGAGGTGTGTGAAGTCATAATGGAGGCGTGTGAAGTCACAGAATTGAGGTGTGTGAAGTCACAGAATGGAGGTGTGTGAAGTCATAGAATGGAAATGTGTGAAGTCAGAACGAAGGTGTGTAAACTCAGATTGGAGGTGTGGGAAGTCACAATGGAGGTGTGTGAAGTTATAGAATGGGGGTGTGTGAAGTCACAGAATGGAGGGGTGTGAAGTCAAAGACTGGAGGCATGAGAATTCATAGAATGGAGGTGTGTGAACTCATAGAATGGAGGTGTGTGAAGTCACAGAATGAAGGTGCGTTACGTCACAGAATAGAGGTTTGTGAACTCAGAAAAGAGGTGTGTGAAGTCACAGAATGGAGGTGTGGGAAGTCATAGAATGGAGTTGTGTGAAGTCACAGAATGGAGGTGTGTGAATTAATAGAATGGAGGTGTGAGAAATCATAGAATGGAGGTGCGTGAACTCACAGAATGGAGGTGTGTGAACTCACAATGGAGGTGTGTGAAGTCAAGGAATGGAGGTGTGTGAAGTCATAGAATGGAATTGTGTGAAGTCATAGAATGGAGGTGTGTGAAGTGAGAATTGAGGTGTGTGAAGTCACGGAATTGAGGTGTGTGAACTCAGAATGGAGGTGTGTGAAGTCACAGAATGGAGGTTTGTGAAGTCATAGAATGGAGGTGTGTGAAGTCATAGAATGGATGTTTCTGAAGTAGAATGAAGGTGTGTGAAGTCATAGAATGGAGGTGTGTGAAGTCAAAATGGAGGTGTGTGAACTCATAAAATGGAGATGTGCGAAGTCATGGAATGGAGGTGTGTGAAGTCCAAGAATATAGGTTGTGAAGTCAAACAATGGTGGGGTGTGAAGTCACAGAATGCAGGTGTGTTAAGTCAAAGAATGGAAGTGTGTGAAGTCAAAATGGAGGTGTGTGAAGTCACAGAATGTAGGTGTGTGAAGTCACAGAATGAAGGTGTTTGAAGTCAAAATTGTGGTGTGTGAAGTCACAAATGGAGGTGTCTGAAGTCAGAATGCAGCTCTGTGAAACCAGAGAATGGAGGTGTGTGAAGGCAGAATGTAGGTGTGTGAACTCATAGAATGGAGTGTGTTAAGTCACAATGGGGGTGTGTGAAGTCATAGAATGGGGGTGTGTGAAGTCAAATTGGAGGTGTGTGAAATCACAGAATGGAGGTGTGTCAACACAGAAATGAGGTGTGTGAAGTCATAGAATGGAAGAGTGTGAAATCATAGAATGGAGGTGTGTGAAGTCAAAGAATTGAGGTTTGTGAAGTCAGAATGGAGGTGTGTGAAGTCAGGATGGAGGTGGGTGAAGTCACAGAATGGAGGTGTGGGAACTCAGAATGGAGGTGTGTGGTCACAGAACGGAGGTTTGTGAAGTCATAGAATGGAGGTGCCTGAAGTCATAGAATGGATGTTTCTGAAGTGAGAACGAAGGTGTATGAAGTCAAAGAATGGAGGTCTGTGAAGTCAAAATCGAGGTGTGTGAATCATAGAATGGAGGTGTGTGAATTCATAGAATGGAGGTGTGTGAAGTCATGGAACGTAGGTGTGTGAAGTCAAAGAATGGAGGTGTGTGAAGTCAAACAATAAAGGTGTGTGAAGTCACAGAAAGGAGGTGTGTGAAATCATAGAATGGAGGTGTGTTAAGTCACAGAAGTGAGGTGTGTGAAGTCAGAATGGAGGTGTGTGAAGTCAGAATGGAGGTGTATGAAGTCATAGAATGGAGGTGTGTGAATTCACAATGCATTTGTGTGAACTCAAAGAATGGAGGTCTGTGAAGTCGCAATGTAGGTGTGTGAAGTCACAGAATGGAGGTGTGTGAAGTCATAGAATGGAGGTGTGTGACGTCACAGAATGGAGGTGTGTGAAGTCACATATTGAAGATGTGTGAAGTCACAGAATGGGGGTGTGTGAACTCAGAATGGAGGTGTGTGAAGTCACAGAATGGAGGTGTGTGAAGTCATAGAATGGATGTTTCTGAAGTAAGAATGAAGGTGTGTGAAGTCATAGAATGGAGGTGTGAAGTCATAATGGAGGCGTGTGAAGTCACAGAATTGAGGTGTGTGAAGCCACAGAATGGAGGTGTGTGAAGTCATAGAATGGAAGTGTGTGAAGTCAGAACGAAGGTGTGTGAACTCAGATTGGAGGTGTGGGAAGTCAAAATGGAGGTGTGTGAAGTTATAGAATGGGGGTGTGTGAAGTCACAGAATGGAGGGGTGTGAAGTCAAAGACTGGAGGCGTGAGAATTCATAGAATGGAGGTGTGTGAACTCATAGAAAGGAGGTGTGTGAAGTCACAGAATGAAGGTGCGTTAAGTCACAGAATGGAGGTTTGTGAACTCAGAATGGAGGTGTGTGAAGTCACAGAATGGAGGTGTGGGAAGTCATAGAATGGAGTTGTGTGAAGTCACAGAATGGAGGTGTGTGAATTAATAGAATCGAGGTGTGAGAAATCATAGAATGGAGGTGCGTGAACTCACAGAATGGAGGTGTGTTAACTCAGAATGGAGGTGTGTGAACTCACAATGGAGGTGTGTGAAGTCAAAGAATGGAGGTGTGTGAAGTCATAGAATGGAATTGTGTGAAGTCATAGAATGGAGGTGTGTGAAGTCACAGAATGGAGGTGTGTGAATTAATAGAATCGAGGTGTGAGAAATCATAGAATGGAGGTGTGTGAAGTCACGGAATTGAGGTGTGTGAACTCAGAATGGAGGTGTGTGAAGTCACAGAATGTATGTTTCTGAAGTAGAATGAAGGTGTGTGAAGTCATAGAATGGAGGTGTGTGAAGTCAAAATGGAGGTGTGTGAACTCATAAAATGAAGATGTGCGAAGTCATGGAATGGAGGTTTGTGAAGTCCAAGAATATAGGTTGTGAAGTCAAACAATGGTGGGGTGTGAAGTCACAGAATGCAGGTGTGTTAAGTCAAAGAATGGAAGTGTGTGAAGTCAAAATGGAGGTGTGTGAAGTCACAGAATGGAGGTGAGTGAAGTCACAGAATGAAGGTGTTTGAAGTCAAAATTGTGGTGTGTGAAGTCACAAATGGAGGTGCCTGAAGTCAGAATGCAGCTCTGTGAAACCATAGAATGGAGGTGTGTGAAGTCAGAATGGAGGTGTGTGAACTCATAGAATGGAGTGTGTTAAGTCACAATGGGGGTGTGTGAAGTCATAGAATGGGGGTGTGTGAAGTCAAATTGGAGGTGTGTGAAATCACAGAATGGAGGTGTGTCAACTCAGAAATGAGGTGTGTGAAGTCATAGAATGGAAGAGTGTGAAATCATAGAATGGAGGTGTGTGAAGTCAAAGAATTGAGGTTTGTGAAGTCAGAATGGAGGTGTGTGAAGTCAGGATGGAGGTGGGTGAAGTCACAGAATGGAGGTGTGGGAACTCAGAATGGAGGTGTGTGGTCACAGAACGGAGGTTTGTGAAGTCATAGAATGGAGGTGCCTGAAGTCATAGAATGGATGTTTCTGAAGTGAGAACGAAGGTGTATGAAGTCAAAGAATGGAGGTGTGTGAAGTCAAAATCGAGGTGTGTGAATCATAGAATGGAGGTGTGTGAAGTCATGGAATGGAGGTGTGTGAAGTCAAAGGATGGAGGTGTGTGAAGTCAAACAATAAAGGTGTGTGAAGTCACAGAATGGAGGTGTGTGAACTCATAGAATGGAGGTGCATGCAGTCAAAGAATGGAGGTGTGTGAATTCATCGAATGGAGGTGTGTGAAGTCATGGAATGGAGGTGTGTGAAGTCAGATGGAGTTGTGTGAAGTCATAGAATGGAGGTGTGTGAAGTCAGAATGGAGGTGTGTGAAGTCATAGAATGGAGGTGTGTGAAGTCAGAATGGAGGTGTGTGAAATCATAGAATGGAGGTGTGTGAAGTCACAATGCAGGTGTGCGAATCATAGAATGGAGGTGTGTGAAGTCACAGAATGGAGATGTGTGAAGTCATAGAATGTAGGTGTGTGAAGTCATAGAATTTAGTTGTGTGAAGTCATAGAATGGAGGTGTGTGTAGTCAGAGAATGGAGGTGTGTGAAATCACAAAATGGAGGTGTGTGAACCCAGAATGGAGGTGTGTGAAGTCACAGAATGGAGATGTGTGAAGTCATAGAATGGAGGTGTGTGAAGTCACACAATGGGGGTGTGTGAAGTCATGGAATGGAGGTGTGTGAAGTCATAGAATGGAGGTGTGTGATGTCACAGAATGGAGGTGTGTGAAGTCAGAATAGATGTGTGCGAAGACAGAGAATGGAGCTGTGTGAAGTCAGAATGGAGCTGTGTGAAGTCATAGAATGGAGGTGAGTGAAGTCAGAATGGCGGTGTGTGAACTCATAGAATGATGGTGTGTGAAGTCACAATGGAGGTGTGTGAAGTCATAGAATAGAGGTTTCTGAAGTCACAGAATGGAGGTGTGTGAAGTCATAGAATGGAGGTGTGTGAAGTCAGATTGGAGGTGTGTCAAGTCATAGAATGGAGGTGTGTCAACTCAAAAGGAGGTGTGTGAAGTCATAGAATGTAGGTGTGTGAAGTCATAGAATGGAGGTGTGTGAAATCATAGAATGGAGGTGTGTGAAGTCACAGAAGTGAGGTGTGTGAAGTCAGAAAGGAGGTGTGTGAAGTCAGAATGGTGGTATATGAAGTCATAGAATGGAGGTGTGTGAATTCAAAATGCATTTGTGTGAACTCAAAGAATGGAGGTCTGTGAAGTCAAAATATAGGTGTGTGAAGTCACAGAATGGAGGTGTGTGAAGTCATAGAATGGAGGTGTGTGACGTCACAGAATGGAGGTGTGTGAAGTCATATATTGGAGGTTTGTGAAGTCATAGAATGGAGGTGTGTGAAGTAATAGAATGGAGGTGTGTCAAGTCACAGATTGAAGGTGTGTGAAGTCACAGAATGGGGGTGTGTGAACTCAGAATGGAGGTGTGTGAAGTCACAGAATGGAGGTGTGTGAAGTCATAGAATGGATGTTTCTGAAGTAAGAATGAAGGTGTGTGAAGTCATAGAATGGAGGTGTGAAGTCATAATGGAGGCGTGTGAAGTCACAGAATTGAGGTGTGTGAAGTCACAGAATGGAGGTGTGTGAAGTCATAGAATGGAAGTGTGTGAAGTCAGAACGAAGGTGTGTGAACTCAGATTGGAGGTGTGGGAAGTCAAAATGGAGGTATGTGAAGTTATAGAATGGGGGTGTGTGAAGTCACAGAATGGAGGGGTGTGAAGTCAAAGACTGGAGGCTTGAGAATTCATAGAATGGAGGTGTGTGAACTCATAGAAAGGAGGTGTGTGAAGTCACAGAATGGAGGTTTGTGAACTCAGAATGGAGGTGTGTGAAGTCACAGAATGGAGGTGTGGGAAGTCATAGAATGGAGTTGTGTGAAGTCACAGAATGGAGGTGTGTGAATTAATAGAATCGAGGTGTGAGAAATCATAGAATGGAGGTGCGTGAACTCACAGAATGGAGGTGTGTGAACTCAGAATGGAGGTGTGTGAACTCACAATGGAGGTGTGTGAAGTCAAAGAATGGAGGTGTGTGAAGTCATAGAATGGAATTGTGTGAAGTCATACAATGGAGGTGTGTGAAGTGAGAATTGAGGTGTGTGAAGTCACGGAATTGAGGTGTGTGAACTCAGAATGGAGGTGTGTGAACTCACAGAATGGAGGTTTGTGAAGTCATAGAATGGAGGTGTGTGAAGTCATAGAATGGATGTTTCTGAAGTAGAATGAAGGTGTGTGAAGTCATAGAATGGAGGTGTGTGAAGTCAAAATGGAGGTGTGTGAACTCATAAAATGAAGATGTGCGAAGTCATGGAATGGAGGTTTGTGAAGTTCAAGAATATAGGTTGTGAAGTCAAACAATGGTGGGGTGTGAAGTCACAGAATGCAGGTGTGTTAAGTGAAAGAATGGAAGTGTGTGAAGTCAAAATGGAGGTGTGTGAAGTCACAGAATGGAGGTGTGTGAAGTCACAGAATGAAGGTGTTTGAAGTCAAAATTGTGGTGTGTGAAGTCACAAATGGAGGTGTCTGAAGTCAGAATGCAGCTCTGTGAAACCATAGAATGGAGGTGTGTGAAGTCAGAATGGAGGTGTGTGAACTCATAGAATGGAGTGTGTTAAGTCACAATGGGGGTGTGTGAAGTCATAGAATGGGGGTGTGTGAAGTCAAATTGGAGGTGTGTGAAATCACAGAATGGAGGTGTGTCAACTCAGAAATGAGGTGTGTGAAGTCATAGAATGGAAGAGTGTGAAATCATAGAATGGAGGTGTGTGAAGTCAAAGAATTGAGGTTTGTGAAGTCAGAATGGAGGTGTGTGAAGTCAGGATGGAGGTGGGTGAAGTCACAGAATGGAGGTGTGGGAACTCAGAATGGAGGTGTGTGGTCACAGAACGGAGGTTTGTGAAGTCATAGAATGGAGGTGCCTGAAGTCATAGAATGGATGTTTCTGAAGTGAGAACGAAGGTGTATGAAGTCAAAGAATGGAGGTGTGTGAAGTCAAAATCGAGGTGTGTGAATCATAGAATGGAGGTGTGTGAACTCATAGAATGGAGGTGTGTGAAGTCATGGAATGGAGGTGTGTGAAGTCAAAGGATGGAGGTGTGTGAAGTCAAACAATAAAGGTGTGTGAAGTCACAGAATGGAGGTGTGTGAACTCATAGAATGGAGGTGCATGCAGTCAAAGAATGGAGGTGTGTGAATTCATCGAATGGAGGTGTGTGAAGTCATGGAATGGAGGTGTGTGAAGTCAGATGGAGTTGTGTGAAGTCATAGAATGGAGGTGTGTGAAGTCAGAATGGAGGTGTGTGAAGTCATAGAATGGAGGTGTGTGAAGTCAGAATGGAGGTGTGTGAAATCATAGAATGGAGGTGTGTGAAGTCACAATGCAGGTGTGCGAAGTCATAGAATGGAGGTGTGTGAAGTCACAGAATGGAGATGTGTGAAGTCATAGAATGTAGGTGTGTGAAGTCATAGAATTTAGGTGTGTGAAGTCATAGAATGGAGGTGTGTGTAGTCAGAGAATGGAGGTGTGTGAAATCACAAAATGGAGGTGTGTGAACCCAGAATGGAGGTGTGTGAAGTCACAGAATGGAGATTTGTGAAGTCATAAAATGGAGGTGTGTGAAGTCACACAATGGGGGTGTGTGAAGTCATGGAATGGAGGTGTGTGAAGTCATAGAATGGAGGTGTGTGATGTCACAGAATGGAGGTGTGTGAAGTCAGAATAGATGTGTGCGAAGACAGAGAATGGAGCTGTGTGAAGTCAGAATGGAGCTGTGTGAAGTCATAGAATGGAGGTGAGTGAAGTCAGAATGGCGGTGTGTGAACTCATAGAATGATGGTGTGTGAAGTCACAATGGAGGTGTGTGAAGTCATAGAATAGAGGTTTCTGAAGTCACAGAATGGAGGTGTGTGAAGTCATAGAATGGAGGTGTGTGAAGTCAGATTGGAGGTGTGTGAAGTCATAGAATGGAGGTGTGTCAACTCAAAAGGAGGTGTGTGAAGTCATAGAATGTAGGTGTGTGAAGTCATAGAATGGAGGTGTGTGAAATCATAGAATGGAGGTGTGTGAAGTCACAGAAGTGAGGTGTGTGAAGTCAGAATGGAGGTGTGTGAAGTCAGAATGGTGGTGTATGAAGTCATAGAATGGAGGTGTGTGAATTCAAAATGCATTTGTGTGAACTCAAAGAATGGAGGTCTTTGAAGTCACAATGTAGGTGTGTGAAGTCACAGAATGGAGGTGTGTGAAGTCATAGAATGGAGGTGTGTGACGTCACAGAATGGAGGTGTGTGAAGTCATATATTGGAGGTTTGTGAAGTCATAGAATGGAGGTGTGTGAAGTAATAGAATGGAGGTGTGTCAAGTCACAGATTGAAGGTGTGTGAAGTCACAGAATGGGGGTGTGTGAACTCAGAATGGAGGTGTGTGAAGTCACAGAATGTATGTGTGAAGTCATAGAATGGATGTTTCTGAAGTAAGAATGAAGGTGTGTGAAGTCATAGAATGGAGGTGTGTGAAGTCATAATGGAGGCGTGTGAAGTCACAGAATTGAGGTGTGTGAAGTCACAGAATGGAGGTGTGTGAAGTCATAGAATGGAAATGTGTGAAGTCAGAACGAAGGTGTGTAAACTCAGATTGGAGGTGTGGGAAGTCACAATGGAGGTGTGTGAAGTTATAGAATGGGGGTGTGTGAAGTCACAGAATGGAGGGGTGTGAAGTCAAAGACTGGAGGCATGAGAATTCATAGAATGGAGGTGTGTGAACTCATAGAATGGAGGTGTGTGAAGTCACAGAATGAAGGTGCGTTACGTCACAGAATAGAGGTTTGTGAACTCAGAAAAGAGGTGTGTGAAGTCACAGAATGGAGGTGTGGGAAGTCATAGAATGGAGTTGTGTGAAGTCACAGAATGGAGGTGTGTGAATTAATAGAATGGAGGTGTGAGAAATCATAGAATGGAGGTGCGTGAACTCACAGAATGGAGGTGTGTGAACTCACAATGGAGGTGTGTGAAGTCAAGGAATGGAGGTGTGTGAAGTCATAGAATGGAATTGTGTGAAGTCATAGAATGGAGGTGTGTGAAGTGAGAATTGAGGTGTGTGAAGTCACGGAATTGAGGTGTGTGAACTCAGAATGGAGGTGTGTGAAGTCACAGAATGGAGGTTTGTGAAGTCATAGAATGGAGGTGTGTGAAGTCATAGAATGGATGTTTCTGAAGTAGAATGAAGGTGTGTGAAGTCATAGAATGGAGGTGTGTGAAGTCAAAATGGAGGTGTGTGAACTCATAAAATGGAGATGTGCGAAGTCATGGAATGGAGGTGTGTGAAGTCCAAGAATATAGGTTGTGAAGTCAAACAATGGTGGGGTGTGAAGTCACAGAATGCAGGTGTGTTAAGTCAAAGAATGGAAGTGTGTGAAGTCAAAATGGAGGTGTGTGAAGTCACAGAATGTAGGTGTGTGAAGTCACAGAATGAAGGTGTTTGAAGTCAAAATTGTGGTGTGTGAAGTCACAAATGGAGGTGTCTGAAGTCAGAATGCAGCTCTGTGAAACCAGAGAATGGAGGTGTGTGAAGGCAGAATGTAGGTGTGTGAACTCATAGAATGGAGTGTGTTAAGTCACAATGGGGGTGTGTGAAGTCATAGAATGGGGGTGTGTGAAGTCAAATTGGAGGTGTGTGAAATCACAGAATGGAGGTGTGTCAACACAGAAATGAGGTGTGTGAAGTCATAGAATGGAAGAGTGTGAAATCATAGAATGGAGGTGTGTGAAGTCAAAGAATTGAGGTTTGTGAAGTCAGAATGGAGGTGTGTGAAGTCAGGATGGAGGTGGGTGAAGTCACAGAATGGAGGTGTGGGAACTCAGAATGGAGGTGTGTGGTCACAGAACGGAGGTTTGTGAAGTCATAGAATGGAGGTGCCTGAAGTCATAGAATGGATGTTTCTGAAGTGAGAACGAAGGTGTATGAAGTCAAAGAATGGAGGTCTGTGAAGTCAAAATCGAGGTGTGTGAATCATAGAATGGAGGTGTGTGAATTCATAGAATGGAGGTGTGTGAAGTCATGGAACGTAGGTGTGTGAAGTCAAAGAATGGAGGTGTGTGAAGTCAAACAATAAAGGTGTGTGAAGTCACAGAAAGGAGGTGTGTGAAATCATAGAATGGAGGTGTGTTAAGTCACAGAAGTGAGGTGTGTGAAGTCAGAATGGAGGTGTGTGAAGTCAGAATGGAGGTGTATGAAGTCATAGAATGGAGGTGTGTGAATTCACAATGCATTTGTGTGAACTCAAAGAATGGAGGTCTGTGAAGTCACAATGTAGGTGTGTGAAGTCACAGAATGGAGGTGTGTGAAGTCATAGAATGGAGGTGTGTGACGTCACAGAATGGAGGTGTGTGAAGTCACATATTGAAGATGTGTGAAGTCACAGAATGGGGGTGTGTGAACTCAGAATGGAGGTGTGTGAAGTCACAGAATGGAGGTGTGTGAAGTCATAGAATGGATGTTTCTGAAGTAAGAATGAAGGTGTGTGAAGTCATAGAATGGAGGTGTGAAGTCATAATGGAGGCGTGTGAAGTCACAGAATTGAGGTGTGTGAAGCCACAGAATGGAGGTGTGTGAAGTCATAGAATGGAAGTGTGTGAAGTCAGAACGAAGGTGTGTGAACTCAGATTGGAGGTGTGGGAAGTCAAAATGGAGGTGTGTGAAGTTATAGAATGGGGGTGTGTGAAGTCACAGAATGGAGGGGTGTGAAGTCAAAGACTGGAGGCGTGAGAATTCATAGAATGGAGGTGTGTGAACTCATAGAAAGGAGGTGTGTGAAGTCACAGAATGAAGGTGCGTTAAGTCACAGAATGGAGGTTTGTGAACTCAGAATGGAGGTGTGTGAAGTCACAGAATGGAGGTGTGGGAAGTCATAGAATGGAGTTGTGTGAAGTCACAGAATGGAGGTGTGTGAATTAATAGAATCGAGGTGTGAGAAATCATAGAATGGAGGTGCGTGAACTCACAGAATGGAGGTGTGTTAACTCAGAATGGAGGTGTGTGAACTCACAATGGAGGTGTGTGAAGTCAAAGAATGGAGGTGTGTGAAGTCATAGAATGGAATTGTGTGAAGTCATAGAATGGAGGTGTGTGAAGTCACAGAATGGAGGTGTGTGAATTAATAGAATCGAGGTGTGAGAAATCATAGAATGGAGGTGTGTGAAGTCACGGAATTGAGGTGTGTGAACTCAGAATGGAGGTGTGTGAAGTCACAGAATGGATGTTTCTGAAGTAGAATGAAGGTGTGTGAAGTCATAGAATGGAGGTGTGTGAAGTCAAAATGGAGGTGTGTGAACTCATAAAATGAAGATGTGCGAAGTCATGGAATGGAGGTTTGTGAAGTCCAAGAATATAGGTTCTGAAGTCAAACAATGGTGGGGTGTGAAGTCACAGAATGCAGGTGTGTTAAGTCAAAGAATGGAAGTGTGTGAAGTCAAAATGGAGGTGTGTGAAGTCACAGAATGGAGGTGAGTGAAGTCACAGAATGAAGGTGTTTGAAGTCAAAATTGTGGTGTGTGAAGTCACAAATGGAGGTGCCTGAAGTCAGAATGCAGCTCTGTGAAACCATAGAATGGAGGTGTGTGAAGTCAGAATGGAGGTGTGTGAACTCATAGAATGGAGTGTGTTAAGTCACAATGGGGGTGTGTGAAGTCATAGAATGGGGGTGTGTGAAGTCAAATTGGAGGTGTGTGAAATCACAGAATGGAGGTGTGTCAACTCAGAAATGAGGTGTGTGAAGTCATAGAATGGAAGAGTGTGAAATCATAGAATGGAGGTGTGTGAAGTCAAAGAATTGAGGTTTGTGAAGTCAGAATGGAGGTGTGTGAAGTCAGGATGGAGGTGGGTGAAGTCACAGAATGGAGGTGTGGGAACTCAGAATGGAGGTGTGTGGTCACAGAACGGAGGTTTGTGAAGTCATAGAATGGAGGTGCCTGAAGTCATAGAATGGATGTTTCTGAAGTGAGAACGAAGGTGTATGAAGTCAAAGAATGGAGGTGTGTGAAGTCAAAATCGAGGTGTGTGAATCATAGAATGGAGGTGTGTGAAGTCATGGAATGGAGGTGTGTGAAGTCAAAGGATGGAGGTGTGTGAAGTCAAACAATAAAGGTGTGTGAAGTCACAGAATGGAGGTGTGTGAACTCATAGAATGGAGGTGCATGCAGTCAAAGAATGGAGGTGTGTGAATTCATCGAATGGAGGTGTGTGAAGTCATGGAATGGAGGTGTGTGAAGTCAGATGGAGTTGTGTGAAGTCATAGAATGGAGGTGTGTGAAGTCAGAATGGAGGTGTGTGAAGTCATAGAATGGAGGTGTGTGAAGTCAGAATGGAGGTGTGTGAAATCATAGAATGGAGGTGTGTGAAGTCACAATGCAGGTGTGCGAATCATAGAATGGAGGTGTGTGAAGTCACAGAATGGAGATGTGTGAAGTCATAGAATGTAGGTGTGTGAAGTCATAGAATTTAGTTGTGTGAAGTCATAGAATGGAGGTGTGTGTAGTCAGAGAATGGAGGTGTGTGAAATCACAAAATGGAGGTGTGTGAACCCAGAATGGAGGTGTGTGAAGTCACAGAATGGAGATGTGTGAAGTCATAGAATGGAGGTGTGTGAAGTCACACAATGGGGGTGTGTGAAGTCATGGAATGGAGGTGTGTGAAGTCATAGAATGGAGGTGTGTGATGTCACAGAATGGAGGTGTGTGAAGTCAGAATAGATGTGTGCGAAGACAGAGAATGGAGCTGTGTGAAGTCAGAATGGAGCTGTGTGAAGTCATAGAATGGAGGTGAGTGAAGTCAGAATGGCGGTGTGTGAACTCATAGAATGATGGTGTGTGAAGTCACAATGGAGGTGTGTGAAGTCATAGAATAGAGGTTTCTGAAGTCACAGAATGGAGGTGTGTGAAGTCATAGAATGGAGGTGTGTGAAGTCAGATTGGAGGTGTGTCAAGTCATAGAATGGAGGTGTGTCAACTCAAAAGGAGGTGTGTGAAGTCATAGAATGTAGGTGTGTGAAGTCATAGAATGGAGGTGTGTGAAATCATAGAATGGAGGTGTGTGAAGTCACAGAAGTGAGGTGTGTGAAGTCAGAAAGGAGGTGTGTGAAGTCAGAATGGTGGTATATGAAGTCATAGAATGGAGGTGTGTGAATTCAAAATGCATTTGTGTGAACTCAAAGAATGGAGGTCTGTGAAGTCAAAATGTAGGTGTGTGAAGTCACAGAATGGAGGTGTGTGAAGTCATAGAATGGAGGTGTGTGACGTCACAGAATGGAGGTGTGTGAAGTCATATATTGGAGGTTTGTGAAGTCATAGAATGGAGGTGTGTGAAGTAATAGAATGGAGGTGTGTCAAGTCACAGATTGAAGGTGTGTGAAGTCACAGAATGGGGGTGTGTGAACTCAGAATGGAGGTGTGTGAAGTCACAGAATGTATGTGTGAAGTAATAGAATGGATGTTTCTGAAGTAAGAATGAAGGTGTGTGAAGTCATAGAATGGAGGTGTGTGAAGTCATAATGGAGGCGTGTGAAGTCACAGAATTGAGGTGTGTGAAGTCACAGAATGGAGGTGTGTGAAGTCATAGAATGGAAGTGTGTGAAGTCAGAACGAAGGTGTGTAAACTCAGATTGGAGGTGTGGGAAGTCACAATGGAGGTGTGTGAAGTTATAGAATGGAGGTGTGTGAAGTCACAGAATGGAGGGGTGTGAAGTCAAAGACTGGAGGCATGAGAATTCATAGAATGGAGGTGTGTGAACTCATAGAATGGAGGTGTGTGAAGTCACAGAATGAAGGTGCGTTACGTCACAGAATAGAGGTTTGTGAACTCAGAAAAGAGGTGTGTGAAGTCACAGAATGGAGGTGTGGGAAGTCATAGAATGGAGTTGTGTGAAGTCACAGAATGGAGGTGTGTGAATTAATAGAATGGAGGTGTGAGAAATCATAGAATGGAGGTGCGTGAACTCACAGAATGGAGGTGTGTGAACTCAGTATGGAGGTGTGTGAAGTCAAAGAATGGAGGTGTGTGAAGTCATAGAATGGAATTGTGTGAAGTCATAGAATGGAGGTGTGTGAAGTTAGAATTGAGGTGTGTGAAGTCACGGAATTGAGGTGTGTGAACTCAGAATGGAGGTGTGTGAAGTCACAGAATGGAGGTTTGTGAAGTCATAGAATGGAGGTGTGTGAAGTCATAGAATGGATGTTTCTGAAGTAGAATGAAGGTGTGTGAAGTCATAGAATGGAGGTGTGTGAAGTCAAAATGGAGGTGTGTGAACTCATAAAATGGAGATGTGCGAAGTCATGGAATGGAGGTGTGTGAAGTCCAAGAATATAGGTTGTGAAGTCAAACAATGGTGGGGTGTGAAGTCACAGAATGCAGGTGTGTTAAGTCAAAGAATGGAAGTGTGTGAAGTCAAAATGGAGGTGTGTGAAGTCACAGAATGCAGGTGTGTGAAGTCACAGAATGAAGGTTTTTGAAGTCAAAATTGTGGTATGTGAAGTCACACATGGAGGTGTCTGAAGTCAGAATGCAGCTCTGTGAAACCATAGAATGGAGGTGTGTGAAGTCAGAATGGAGGTGTGTGAACTCATAGAATGGAGTGTGTAAAGTCACAATGGGGGTGTGTGAAGTCATAGAATGGGGGTGTGTGAAGTCAAATTGGAGGTGTGTGAAATCACAGAATGGAGGTGTGTCAACTCAGAAATGAGGTGTGTGAAGTCATAGAATGGAAGAATGTGAAATCATAGAATGGAGGTGTGTGAAGTCAAAGAATTGAGGTTTGTGAAGTCAGAATGGAGGTGTGTGAAGTCAGGATGGAGGTGGGTGAAGTCACAGAATGGAGGTGTGGGAACTCAGAATGGAGGTGTGTAGTCACAGAACGGAGGTTTGTGAAGTCATAGAATGGAGGTGCCTGAGGTCATAGAATGGACGTTTCTGAAGTGAGAACGAAGGTGTATGAAGTCAAAGAATGGAGGTCTGTGAAGTCAAAATCGAGGTGTGTGAATCATAGAATGGAGGTGTGTGAACTCATAGAATGGAGGTGTGTGAAGTCAAGGAATGGAGGTGTGTGAAGTCAAAGAATGGAGGTGTGTGAAGTCAAACAATAAAGGTGTGTGAAGTCACAGAATGGAGGTGTGTGAACTCATAAAATGGAGGTGCATGCAGTCAAAGAATGGAGGTGTGTGAATTCATCGAATGGAGGTGTGTGAAGTCATGGAATGTAGGTGAGTGAAGTCAGAATGGCGGTGTGTGAACTCATAGAATGATGGTGTGTGAAGTCACAATGGAGGTGTGTGAAGTCATAGAATAGAGGTTTCTGAAGTCACAGAATGGAGGTGTGTGAAGTCATAGAATGGAGGTGTGT
>JANJXV010001992.1:0-56765 GCA_024803745.1 Megascapheus bottae | reverse complement strand
TGTGTGAAGTCATAGAATGGAGGTCTGTGAACTCAGAATGGAGGTTTGTGAAGTCATAGAATGGAGGTGTGTGAACTCAGAATGGAGGTGTGTGAAGTCACAGAATGGAGGTGTGTGAAGTCATAGAATGGAGGTTTGTGAACTCACAGAATGGAGGTGTGTTAATTCATAGAATGGAGGTGTGTGAAGTCATAGGATCGAGGTGTGTGAAGTCACACAGTGGAGGTGTGTGAAGTCACAGAATTTAGGTGTGTGAAGTCACAGAATGGAGGTGTGTGAAGTCACAGAATTTAGGTGTGTGAAGTCACAGAATGGAGGTGTGTGAACTCAGAATGTAGGTGTGTGAAGCCACAGAATGGAGGTGGGTGAAGTCAGAGAATGGAAGTGTGTGAAGTCATAGAAAGGAGGTGTGTGAACTCAGAATGTAGGTGTGTGAAGCCACAGAATGGAGGTGTGTGAAGTCATAGAATGGAAGTGTGTGAAGTCATAGAAAGGAGGTGTGTGAACTCAGAATGGAGGTGTGTGAAGTCACAGAATGGAGGTTTGTGAAGTCATAGAATGGAGGTGTGTGAAGTCAGAGAATGGATGTTTCTGAAGTAAGTATGAAGGTGTGTGAAGTCAAAGAATGGAAGTGTGTGAAGTCAAATTGGAGGTGTGTGAACTCATAGAATGGAGGTGTGTGAACTCATAGAATGGAGGTTTGTGAAGTAATGGAATGGCGGTGTGAAGTCAAAGAATGGAGGTGTGTGAAGTCAGAATGGAGGTGTGTGAAGTCAGAATGGAGGGGTGTGAAGTCAGAATGGAGGTGTGTGAAGTCACAGAATGGAGGTGTGTGAAATCATAGAATGAAGGTGTGTGAAGTCAGAATGGAGGTGTGTCAAGTCACAGAATTGAGGTGTGTGAAGTCAGAAAATGGAGGTGTGTGAAGTCAGAATGAAGGTGTGTGAAGTCACAGAAAGGAGGTGTGTGAAATCACAGAATGGAGTTTTGTGACGTCACAGAATGGAGCTGTGTGAAGTCAGAACGGAGGTGTGTGAAGTCATAGAATGGAGGTGTGTGAAGTCAGAATGGAGGTGTGTGAACTCATAGAATAGAGGTGTGTGAAGTCACAATGGAGGTGTGTGAAGTCATAGAATTTAGGTGTGTGAAGTCACAAAATGGAGGTGTGTGAAGTCATAGAATGGAGGTGTGTGAAGTCATAGAATGGAGGTGTGTGAAGTCAGAATGGAGGTGTGTGAAGTCACAGAATGGAGGTGTGTGAAGTCATAGAATGGAGGTTTGTGAACTCACAGAATGGAGGTGTGTTAATTCATAGAATGGAGGTGTGTGAAGTCATAGGATCGAGGTGTGTGAAGTCACACAGTGGAGGTGTGTGAAGTCACAGAATTTAGGTGTGTGAAGTCACAGAATGGAGGTGTGTGAAGTCACAGAATTTAGGTGTGTGAAGTCACAGAATGGAGGTGTGTGAACTCAGAATGTAGGTGTGTGAAGCCACAGAATGGAGGTGGGTGAAGTCAGAGAATGGAAGTGTGTGAAGTCATAGAAAGGAGGTGTGTGAACTCAGAATGTAGGTGTGTGAAGCCACAGAATGGAGGTGTGTGAAGTCATAGAATGGAAGTGTGTGAAGTCATAGAAAGGAGGTGTGTGAACTCAGAATGGAGGTGTGTGAAGTCACAGAATGGAGGTTTGTGAAGTCATAGAATGGAGGTGTGTGAAGTCAGAGAATGGATGTTTCTGAAGTAAGTATGAAGGTGTGTGAAGTCAAAGAATGGAAGTGTGTGAAGTCAAATTGGAGGTGTGTGAACTCATAGAATGGAGGTGTGTGAACTCATAGAATGGAGGTTTGTGAAGTAATGGAATGGCGGTGTGAAGTCAAAGAATGGAGGTGTGTGAAGTCAGAATGGAGGTGTGTGAAGTCAGAATGGAGGGGTGTGAAGTCAGAATGGAGGTGTGTGAAGTCACAGAATGGAGGTGTGTGAAGTCATAGAATGGAGGTGTGTGAAATCATAGAATGAAGGTGTGTGAAGTCAGAATGGAGGTGTGTCAAGTCACAGAATTGAGGTGTGTGAAGTCAGAAAATGGAGGTGTGTGAAGTCAGAATGAAGGTGTGTGAAGTCACAGAAAGGAGGTGTGTGAAATCACAGAATGGAGTTTTGTGACGTCACAGAATGGAGCTGTGTGAAGTCAGAACGGAGGTGTGTGAAGTCATAGAATGGAGGTGTGTGAAGTCAGAATGGAGGTGTGTGAACTCATAGAATAGAGGTGTGTGAAGTCACAATGGAGGTGTGTGAAGTCATAGAATTTAGGTGTGTGAAGTCACAAAATGGAGGTGTGTGAAGTCATAGAATGGAGGTGTGTGAAGTCATAGAATGGAGGTGTGTGAAGTCAGAATGGAGGTGTGTGAAGTCACAGAATTGAGATGTGTGAAGTCACAGAATGGAGGTGTGTGAAGTCAGAATGAAGGTGTGTGAAATCACATAATGGAGGTGTGTGAAGTCACAGAATGGATGTTTGTGAAGTAAGAATGAAGGTTTTTGAAGTCATAGAGTGGAGGTGTGTGAAGTCACAGAATGGAGGTGTGTGAAGTCAGAATGGAGGTGTGTGATGTCATAGACTGAGGTGGGTGAAGTCATAGAAAGGAGGTGTGGGAAGTCATAGAATGGAGGAGTGTGAAGTCATAGAGTGGAGGTGACTGAAGTCACAGATTCGAGGTCTGTGATGTCGTAGAACGGAGGTGTGTGAAGTCAGAATGGAGGTGTGTGAAATCATAGAATGGAGATGTGTGAACTCAGAGAATGGAGTTGTGTGACATCACAATGGAAGAGTGTGAAGTCATAGAATGGAGGTGTGAGAAGTCACAGAATGTAGGTGTGTGAAGTCATAAAATGAAGGTGTGTGAAGTCAGAATGGAGGTGTGTGAAGTCACAGAATGGAGGTGTGTGAACTCAGAATGGAGGTGTGTGAAGTCATACATGGAGGTGTGTGAAGTCATAGTTTGGAGGTGTGTGAAATCACAGAATGGAGTTTTGTGAAGTCACAGAATGGAGCTGTGTGAAGTCAGAACGGAGGTGTGTGAAGTCATAGAATGGAGGTGTGTGAAGTCAGAATGCAGGTGTGTGAACTCATAGAATAGAGGTGTGTGAAGTCATAATGGAGGTGTGTGAAGTCATAGAATTTAGGTGTGTGAAGTCACAAAATGGAGGTGTGTGAAGTCATAGAATGGAGGTGTGTGAAGTCATAGAATGGAGGTGTGTGAAGTCAGAATGGAGGTATGTGAAGTCACAGAATTGAGATGTGTGAAGTCACAGAATGGAGGTGTGTGAAGTCAGAATGAAGGTGTGTGAAATCACATAATGGAGGTGTGTGAAGTCACAGAATGGATGTTTGTGAAGTAAGAATGAAGGTTTTTGAAGTCATAGAGTGGAGGTGTGTGAAGTCACAGAATGGAGGTGTGTGAAGTCATAGAATGGAGGTGTGTGAAGTCATAGAATTGATGTGTGTGAAGTCATAGAATGGAGGTGTGTGAAGTCATAAAATGGATGTGTGCGAACTCATAGAATGGAGGTGTGTGAAGTTAAAATGGAGTTGTGTGAAGTCATAGAATGGTGGTTTTTGATGTCAACGAATGGAGGTGTGTGAAGTCACAGAATGGAGGTGTGTGAACTCAGAATGGAGGTGTGTGAACTCAGAATGTAGGTGTGTGAAACCACAGAATGGAGGTGTGTGAAGTCAGAGAATGGAAGTGTGTGAAGTCATAGAAAGGAGGTGTGTGAACTCAGAATGTAGGTGTGTGAAGCCACAGAATGGAGGTGTGTGAAGTCATAGAATGGAAGTGTGTGAAGTCATAGAAAGGAGGTGTGTGAACTCAGAATGGAGGTGTGTGAAATCACAGAATGGAGTTTTGTGAAGTCACAGAATGGAGCTGTGTGAAGTCAGAACGGAGGTGTGTGACGTCATAGAACGGAGGTGTGTGAAGTCAGAATGGAGGTGTGTGAACTCATAGAATGGAGGTGTGTGAACTCATAGAATGGAGGTTTGTGAAGTAATGGAATGGCGGTGTGAAGTCAAAGAATGGAGGTGTGTGAAGTGAAAAAATAGAGGTGTGTGAAGTCACAGAATGGATGTGTGTGAAGTCACAGATTGGAAGTGTGTGAAGTCAAAACGGAGGTGTGTGAAGTCACAGAATGGAGGTGTGTGAAGTCAGAGAATGGAGGTTTGTGAAGTCAAAAAGGTGGTGTGTGAAGTCACAGAATGGAGGTGTGTGAATTCATAGAATGGAGCTGTGTGAAGTCAGAATGGAGGTATGTGAAGTCAGAATGGAGGGGTGTGAAGTCACCGAATGGAGGTGTGTGAAGTCATAGAATGGAGGTGTGTGAAATCATAGAATGAAGGTGTGTGAAGTCAGAATGGAGGTGTGTCAAGTCACAGAATTGAGGTGTGTGAAGTCAGAAAATGGAGGTGTGTGAAGTCAGGATTAAGGTGTGTGAAGTCACAGAAAGGAGGTGTGTGAAGTCAAAGAATGGATGTTTGTGAAGTAAGAATGAAGGTGTTTGAAGTCATATAATGGAGGTGTGTGAAGTCACAGAATGGAGGTGTGTGAAATCACAGAATGGAGGTGTGTGAAGTCATAGAATTGAGGTTTGTGAACTCACAGAATGGAGGTGTGTTAATTCATAGAATGGAGGTGTGTGAAGTCATGGGATCGAGGTGTGTGAAGTCACAGAATGGAGGTGTGTGAAGTCACAGAATGGAGGTGTGTGAAGTCATAGAATTGAGGTGTGTGAAGTCATAGAATGGAGGTGTGTGAAGTCACAGAATGGAGGTGTGTGAAGTCAGAATGGAGGTGTGTGAAGTCACAGAAAGGAGGTGTGTGAAGTCACAGAATGGATGTTTGTGAAGTAAGAATGAAGGTGTTTGAAGTCATAGAATGGAGGTGTGTGAAGTCAGAAAATGGAGGTGTGTGAAGTCAGAATGAAGGTGTGTGAAGTCACAGAATGGAGTTGTGTCAAGTCACAGAATGGATGTTTGTGAAGTAAGAATGAAGGTGTTTGAAGTCATAGAATGGAGGTGTGTGAAGTCACAGAATGGAGGTGTGTGAAGTCATAGAATGGAGGTGTGTGAAGTCATAGAATTGAGGTGTGTGAAGTTATAGAATGGAGGTGTGTGAAGTCACAGAATGGAGGTGTGTGAAGTCAGAATGGAGGTGTGTGAAGTCATAGACTGAGGTGGGTGAAGTCATAGAAAGGAGGTGTGGGAAGTCATAGAATGGAGGAGTGTGAAGTCATAGAGTGGAGGTGAGTGAAGTCACAGATTCGAGGTCTGTGATGTCATAGAATGGAGGTGTGTGAAGTCAGAATGGAGGTGTGTGAAATCATAGAATGGAGATGTGTGAACTCAGAGAATGGAGTTGTGTGACGTCACCATGGAAGAGTGTGAAGTCATAGAATGGAGGTGTGAGAAGTCACAGAATGGAGGTGTGTGAAGTCATAAAATGAAGGTGTGTGAAGTCAGAATGGAGGTGTGTGAAGTCACAGAATGGAGGTGTGTGAACTCAGAATGGCGGTGTGTGAAGTCATACATGGAGGTGTGTGAAGTCATAGTATGGAGGTCTGTGAAATCACAGAATGGAGTTTTGTGAAGTCACAGAATGGAGCTGTGTGAAGTCAGAACGGAGGTGTGTGACGTCATAGAATGGAGGTGTATGAAGTCAGAATGGAGGTGTGTGAACTCATAGAATGGAGGTGTGTGAACTCATAGAATGGAGGTTTGTGAAGTAATGGAATGGCGGTGTGAAGTCAAAGAATGGAGGTGTGTGAAGTGAAAAAATAGAGGTGTGTGAAGTCAGAATGGAGGTGTGTGAAGTCACAGAATTGAGGTGTGTGAAGTCACAGAATGGAGGTGTTTGAAGTCAGAATGAAGGTGTGTGAAATCACATAATGGAGGTGTGTGAAGTCACAGAATGGATGTTTGTGAAGTAAGAATGAAGGTTTTTGAAGTCATAGAGTGGAGGTGTGTGAAGTCACAGAATGGAAGTGTGTGAAGTCATAGAATGGAGGTTTGTGAAGTCATAGAATTGAGGTGTGTAAAGTCATAGAATGGAGGTGTGTGAAGTCATAAAATGGAGGTGTGTGAACTCATAGAATGGAGGTGTGTGAAGTTAAAATGGAGTTGTGTGAAGTCATAGAATGGTGGGTTTTGATGTCAACGAATGGAGGTGTGTGAAGTCACAGAATGGAGGTGTGTGAACTCAGAATGTAGGTGTGCGAAGCCACAGAATGGAGGTGTGTGAAGTCATAGAATGGAAGTGTGTGAAGTCATAGAAAGGAGGTGTGTGAACTCAGAATGTAGGTGTGTGAAGCCACAGAATGGAGGTGTGTGAAGTCATAGAATGGAAGTGTGTGAAGTCATAGAAAGGAGGTGTGTGAACTCAGAATGGAGGTGTGTGAAGTCACAGAATGGAGGCTTGTGAAGTCATAGAATGGAGGTGTGTGAAGTCAGAGAATGGATGTTTCTGAAGTAAGAATGAAGGTGTGTGAAGTCATAGAATGGAGATGTGTGAAGTCAAATTGGAGGTGTGTGAACTCATAGAATGGAGGTGTGTGAACTCAGAGAATGGAGGTTTGTGAAGTAATGAAATGGCGGTGTGTGAAGTCAAAGAATGAAGGTGTGTGAAGTGAAACAATAGAGGTGTGTGAAGTCACAGAATGGAGGTGTGTGAAGTCACAGATTGGAAGTGTGTGAAGTCAAAACGGAGGTGTGTGAAGTCACAGAATGGAGGTGTGTGAAGTCAGAGAATGGAGGTGTGTGAAGTCAAAAAGGTGGTGTGTGAAGTCACACAATGCACGTGTGTGAATTCATAGAATGGAGCTGTGTGAAGTCAGAATGGAGGTGTGTGAAGTCAGAATGGAGGGGTGTGAAGTCAGAATGGAGGTGTGTGAAGTCTCCGAATGGAGGTGTGTGAAGTCATAGAATGGAGGTGTGTGAAATCATAGAATGAAGGTGTGTGAAGTCAGAATGGAGGTGTGTCAAGTCACAGAATTGAGGTGTGTGAAGTCAGAAAATGGAGGTGTGTGTAGTCAGAATGAAGGTGTTTGAAGTCACAGAAAGGAGGTGTGTGAAGTCACAGAAGGGATGTTTGTGAAGTAAGAATGAAGGTGTTTGAAGTCATAGAATGGAGGTGTGTGAAGTCACAGAATGGAGGTGTGTGAAGTCACAGAATGGAGCTGTGGGAAGTCATAGAATGCAGGTTTGTGAACTCACAGAATAGAGGTGTGTTAATTCATAGAATGGAGGTGTGTGAAGTCATAGGATCGAGGTGTGTGAAGTCACAGAATGGAGGTGTGTGAAGTCACAGAATGGAGGTGTGTGAAGTCACAGAATGGAGGTGTGTGAACTCAGAATGTAGGTGTGTGAAGCCACAGAATGGAGGTGTGTGAAGTCATAGAATGGAAGTGTGTGAAGTCATAGAAAGGAGGTGTGTGAACTCAGAATGGAGGTGTGTGAAGTCACAGAATGGAGGTTTGTGGAGGCATAGAATGGAGGTGTGTTAAGTCAGAGAATGGATGTCTCTGAAGTAAGAATGAAGGTGTGTGAAGTCATAGAATGGAGGTGTGTGAAGTCAAATTGGAGGTGTGTGAACTCATAGAATGGAGGTGTGTGAACTCATAGAATGGAGGTTTGTGAAGTAATGGAATGGCGGTGTGTGAAGTCAAAGAATGGAGATGTGTGAAGTGAAACAATAGAGGTGTGTGAAGTCACAGAATGGAGGTGTGTGAAGTCACAGATTGGAAGTGTGTGAAGTCAAAACGGAGGTGTGTGAAGTCACAGAATGGAGGTGTGTGAAGTCAGAGAATGGAGGTGTGTGAAGTCAAAAAGGTGCTGTGTGAAGTCACAGAATGGAGGTGTGTGAAGTCAGAATGGAGGGGTGTGAAGTCAGAATGGAGGTGTGTGAAGTCACAGAATGGAGGTGTGTGAAGTCATAGAATGGAGGTGTGTGAAATCATAGAATGAAGGTGTGTGAAGTCAGAATGGAGGTGTGTCAAGTCACAGAATTGAGGTGTGTGAAGTTAGAAAATGGACGTGTGTGAAGTCAGAATGAAGGTGTGTGAAGTCACAGAAAGGAGTTGTGTCAAGTCACAGAATGGATGTTTGTGAAGTAAGAATGAAGGTGTTTGAAGTCATAGAATGGAGGTGTGTGAAGTCACAGAATGGAGGTGTGTGAAGTCATAGAATGGAGGTGTGTGAAGTCATAGAATTGAGGTGAGTGAAGTCATAGAATGGAGGTGTGTGAAGTCACAGAATGGAGGTGTGTGAAGTCAGAATGGAGGTGTGTGAAGTCATAGACTGAGGTGGGTGAAGTCATAGAAAGGAGGTGTGGGAAGTCATAGAATGGAGGAGTGTGAAGTCATAGAGTGGAGGTGAGTGAAGTCACAGATTCGAGGTCTGTGATGTCATAGAATGGAGGTGTGTGAAGTCAGAATGGAGGTGTGTGAAATCATAGAATGGAGATGTGTGAACTCAGAGAATGGAGTTGTGTGACGTCACAATGGAAGAGTGTGAAGTCATAGAATGGAGGTGTGAGAAGTCACAGAATGGAGGTGTGTGAAGTCATAAAATGAAGGTGTGTGAAGTCAGAATGGAGGTGTGTGAAGTCACAGAATGGAGGTGTGTGAACTCAGAATGGAGGTGTGTGAAGTCATACATGGAGGTGTGTGAAGTCATAGTTTGGAGGTGTGTGAAATCACAGAATGGAGTTTTGTGAAGTCACAGAATGGAGCTGTGTGAAGTCAGAACGGAGGTGTGTGAAGTCATAGAATGGAGGTGTGTGAAGTCAGAATGGAGGTGTGTGAACTCATAGAATGGAGGTGTGTGAAGTCACAATGGAGGTGTGTGAAGTCATAGAATTTAGGTGTGTGAAGTCACAAAATGGAGCAGTGTGAAGTCATAGAATGGAGGTGTGTGAAGTCATAGAATGGAGGTGTGTGAACTCATAGAATGGAGGTGTGTGAACTCATAGAATGGAGGGGTGTGTAGTCACAGAATGGAGGTGTGTGAAGTCATAGAATGGAAGTGTGTGAAATCATAGAATGGAGGTGTGTGAAGTCACAGAATGAAGGTGTGTGAAGTCAGAATGGAAGTGTGTGAAGTCAGAATGGAGGTGAGTGAAGTCATAGAATGGAGGTGTGTGAAGTCATAGAATGGAGGTCTGTGAACTCAGAATGGGGGTTTGTGAAGTCATAGAATGGAGGTGTGTGAACTCAGAATGGAGGTGTGTGAAGTCACAGAATGGAGGTGTGTGAAGTCATAGAATGGAGGTTTGTGAACTCACAGAATGGAGGTGTGTTAATTCATAGAATGGAGGTGTGTGAAGTCATAGGATCGAGGTGTGTGAAGTCACACAGTGGAGGTGTGTGAAGTCACAGAATTTAGGTGTGTGAAGTCACAGAATGGAGGTGTGTGAAGTCACAGAATTTAGGTGTGTGAAATCACAGAATGGAGGTGTGTGAACTCAGAATGTAGGTGTGTGAAGCCACAGAATGGAGGTGTGTGAAGTCAGAGAATGGAAGTGTGTGAAGTCATAGAAAGGAGGTGTGTGAACTCAGAATGTAGGTGTGTGAAGCCACAGAATGGAGGTGTGTGAAGTCATAGAATGGAAGTGTGTGAAGTCACAGAATGGAGGTGTGTGAAGTCACAGAATGGAGGAGTGCGAACTCAGAATGTAGGTGTGTGAAGCCACAGAATGGAGGTGTGTGAAGTCATAGACTGGAAGTGTGTGAAGTCATAGAAAGGAGGTGTGTGAACTCAGAATGGAGGTGTGTGAAGTCACAGAATGGAGGTTTGTGAAGTCATAGAATGGAGGTGTGTGAAGTCAGAGAATGGATGTTTCTGAAGTAAGTATGAAGGTGTGTGAAGTCAAAGAATGGAGGTGTGTGAAGTCAAATTGGAGGTGTGTGAACTCATAGAATGGAGGTGTGTGAACTCATAGAATGGAGGTTTGTGAAGTAATGGAATGGCGGTGTGAAGTCACAGAATGGAGGTGTGTGAAGTCAGAATGGAGGTGTGTGAAATCATAGAATGGAGATGTGTGAACTCAGAGAATGGAGTTGTGTGACGTCACAATGGAAGAGTGTGAAGTCATAGAATGGAGGTGTGAGAAGTCACAGAATGGAGGTGTGTGAAGTCATAAAATGAAGGTGTGTGAAGTCAGAATGGAGGTGTGTGAAGTCACAGAATGGAGGTGTGTGAACTCAGAATGGAGGTGTGTGAGGTCATACATGGAGGTGTGTGAAGTCATAGTTTGGAGGTGTGTGAAATCACAGAATGGAGTTTTGTGAAGTCATAGAATGGATGTGTGTGAAGTCATACAATGGTGTTTTTTGATGTCAACGAATGGAGGTGTGTGATGTCATAGAATGGAGGTGTGTGAAGTCCGATTGGAGGTGTGTGAAATCACAGAATGGAGGTGTGTCAACTCAGTAATGAGGTGTGTGAAGTCATAGAATGGAGGTGTGTGAAGTCATAGAATGGAGGTGTGTGAAATCATAGAATGGAGGTGTGTGAAGTCAAAGAATTGAGGTGTGTGAAGTCAGAATGGAGGTGTGTGAAGTCAGAATGGAGGTGTGTGAAGTCATAGAATGGAAGTGTGTGAAGTCATAGAATGGAGGTCTGTGAACTCAGAATGGGGGTTTGTGAAGTCATAGAATGGAGGTGTGTGAACTCATAGAATGGAGGTTTGTGAAGTAATGGAATGGCGGTGTGTGAAGTCAAAGAGTGGAGGTGTGTGAAGTGAAACAATAGAGGTGTGTGAAGTCACAGAATGAAGGTGTGTGAAGTCACAGATTGGAAGTGTGTGAAGTCAAAACGGAGGTGTGTGAAGTCACAGAATGGAGGTGTGTGAAGTCAGAGAATGGAGGTGTGTGAAGTCAAAAAGGTGGTGTGTGAAGTCACAGAATGGAGGTGTGTGAAGTCAGAATGGAGGGGTGTGAAGTCAGAATGGAGGTGTGTGAAGTCACAGAATGGAGGTGTGTGAAGTCATAGAATGGAGTTGTGTGAAATCATAGAATGAAGGTGTGTGAAGTCAGAATGGAGGTGTGTCAAGTCACAGAATTGAGGTGTGTGAAGTCAGAAAATGGAGGTGTGTGAAGTCAGAATGAAGGTGTGTGAAGTCAAAGAAAGGAGGTGTGTCAAGTCACAGAATGGATGTTTGTGAAGTAAGAATGAAGGTGTTTGAAGTCATAGAATGGAGGTGTGTGAAGTCACAGAATGGAGGTGTGTGAAGTCACAGAATGGAGGTGTGTGAAGTCATAGAATTGAGGTGTGTGAAGTCATAGAATGGAGGTGTGTGAAGTCACAGAATGGAGGTGTGTGAAGTCAGAATGGAGGTGTGTGAAGTCATAGACTGAGGTGGGTGAAGTCATAGAAAGGAGGTGTGGGAAGTCATAGAATTTAGGTGTGTGAAGTCACAAAATGGAGCTGTGTGAAGTCATAGAATGGAGGTGTGTGAAGTCATAGAATGGAGGTGTGTGAAGTCAGAATTGAGGTGTGTGAAATCATAGAATGGAGATGTGTGAACTCAGAGAATGGAGTTGTGTGACGTCACAATGGAAGAGTGTGAAGTCATAGAATGGAGGTGTGAGAAGTCACAGAATGTAGGTGTGTGAAGTCATAAAATGAAGGTGTGTGAAGTCAGAATGGAGGTGTGTGAAGTCACAGAATGGAGGTGTGTGAACTCAGAATGGAGGTGTGTGAAGTCATACATGGAGGTGTGTGAAGTCATAGTTTGGAGGTGTGTGAAATCACAGAATGGAGTTTTGTGAAGTCACAGAATGGAGCTGTGTGAAGTCAGAACGGAGGTGTGTGAAGTCATAGAATGGAGGTGTGTGAAGTCAGAATGGAGGTGTGTGAACTCATAGAATGGAGGTGTGTGAAGTCACAATGGAGGTGTGTGAAGTCATAGAATTTAGGTGTGTGAAGTCACAAAATGGAGCTGTGTGAAGTCATAGAATGGAGGTGTGTGAAGTCATAGAATGGAGGTGTGTGAACTCATAGAATGGAGGTGTGTGAACTCATAGAATGGAGGGGTGTGTAGTCACAGAATGGAGGTGTGTGAAGTCATAGAATGGAAGTGTGTGAAATCATAGAATGGAGGTGTGTGAAGTCACAGAATGAAGGTGTGTGAAGTCAGAATGGAAGTGTGTGAAGTCAGAATGGAGGTGAGTGAAGTCATAGAATGGAGGTGTGTGAAGTCATAGAATGGAGGTCTGTGAACTCAGAATGGAGGTTTGTGAAGTCATAGAATGGAGGTGTGTGAACTCAGAATGGAGGTGTGTGAAGTCACAGAATGGAGGTGTGTGAAGTCATAGAATGGAGGTTTGTGAACTCACAGAATGGAGGTGTGTTAATTCATAGAATGGAGGTGTGTGAAGTCATAGGATCGAGGTGTGTGAAGTCACACAGTGGAGGTGTGTGAAGTCACAGAATTTAGGTGTGTGAAGTCACAGAATGGAGGTGTGTGAAGTCACAGAATTTAGGTGTGTGAAGTCACAGAATGGAGGTGTGTGAACTCAGAATGTAGGTGTGTGAAGCCACAGAATGGAGGTGGGTGAAGTCAGAGAATGGAAGTGTGTGAAGTCATAGAAAGGAGGTGTGTGAACTCAGAATGTAGGTGTGTGAAGCCACAGAATGGAGGTGTGTGAAGTCATAGAATGGAAGTGTGTGAAGTCATAGAAAGGAGGTGTGTGAACTCAGAATGGAGGTGTGTGAAGTCACAGAATGGAGGTTTGTGAAGTCATAGAATGGAGGTGTGTGAAGTCAGAGAATGGATGTTTCTGAAGTAAGTATGAAGGTGTGTGAAGTCAAAGAATGGAAGTGTGTGAAGTCAAATTGGAGGTGTGTGAACTCATAGAATGGAGGTGTGTGAACTCATAGAATGGAGGTTTGTGAAGTAATGGAATGGCGGTGTGAAGTCAAAGAATGGAGGTGTGTGAAGTCAGAATGGAGGTGTGTGAAGTCAGAATGGAGGGGTGTGAAGTCAGAATGGAGGTGTGTGAAGTCACAGAATGGAGGTGTGTGAAATCATAGAATGAAGGTGTGTGAAGTCAGAATGGAGGTGTGTCAAGTCACAGAATTGAGGTGTGTGAAGTCAGAAAATGGAGGTGTGTGAAGTCAGAATGAAGGTGTGTGAAGTCACAGAAAGGAGGTGTGTGAAATCACAGAATGGAGTTTTGTGACGTCACAGAATGGAGCTGTGTGAAGTCAGAACGGAGGTGTGTGAAGTCATAGAATGGAGGTGTGTGAAGTCAGAATGGAGGTGTGTGAACTCATAGAATAGAGGTGTGTGAAGTCACAATGGAGGTGTGTGAAGTCATAGAATTTAGGTGTGTGAAGTCACAAAATGGAGGTGTGTGAAGTCATAGAATGGAGGTGTGTGAAGTCATAGAATGGAGGTGTGTGAAGTCAGAATGGAGGTGTGTGAAAGTCACAGAATGGAGGTGTGTGAAGTCATAGAATGGAGGTTGTGAACTCACAGAATGGAGGTGTGTTAATTCATAGAATGGAGGTGTGTGAAGTCATAGGATCGAGGTGTGTGAAGTCACACAGTGGAGGTGTGTGAAGTCACAGAATTTAGGTGTGTGAAGTCACAGAATGGAGGTGTGTGAAGTCACAGAATTTAGGTGTGTGAAGTCACAGAATGGAGGTGTGTGAACTCAGAATGTAGGTGTGTGAAGCCACAGAATGGAGGTGGGTGAAGTCAGAGAATGGAAGTGTGTGAAGTCATAGAAAGGAGGTGTGTGAACTCAGAATGTAGGTGTGTGAAGCCACAGAATGGAGGTGTGTGAAGTCATAGAATGGAAGTGTGTGAAGTCATAGAAAGGAGGTGTGTGAACTCAGAATGGAGGTGTGTGAAGTCACAGAATGGAGGTTTGTGAAGTCATAGAATGGAGGTGTGTGAAGTCAGAGAATGGATGTTTCTGAAGTAAGTATGAAGGTGTGTGAAGTCAAAGAATGGAAGTGTGTGAAGTCAAATTGGAGGTGTGTGAACTCATAGAATGGAGGTGTGTGAACTCATAGAATGGAGGTTTGTGAAGTAATGGAATGGCGGTGTGAAGTCAAAGAATGGAGGTGTGTGAAGTCAGAATGGAGGTGTGTGAAGTCAGAATGGAGGGGTGTGAAGTCAGAATGGAGGTGTGTGAAGTCACAGAATGGAGGTGTGTGAAGTCATAGAATGGAGGTGTGTGAAATCATAGAATGAAGGTGTGTGAAGTCAGAATGGAGGTGTGTCAAGTCACAGAATTGAGGTGTGTGAAGTCAGAAAATGGAGGTGTGTGAAGTCAGAATGAAGGTGTGTGAAGTCACAGAAAGGAGGTGTGTGAAATCACAGAATGGAGTTTTGTGACGTCACAGAATGGAGCTGTGTGAAGTCAGAACGGAGGTGTGTGAAGTCATAGAATGGAGGTGTGTGAAGTCAGAATGGAGGTGTGTGAACTCATAGAATAGAGGTGTGTGAAGTCACAATGGAGGTGTGTGAAGTCATAGAATTTAGGTGTGTGAAGTCACAAAATGGAGGTGTGTGAAGTCATAGAATGGAGGTGTGTGAAGTCATAGAATGGAGGTGTGTGAAGTCAGAATGGAGGTGTGTGAAGTCACAGAATTGAGATGTGTGAAGTCACAGAATGGAGGTGTGTGAAGTCAGAATGAAGGTGTGTGAAATCACATAATGGAGGTGTGTGAAGTCACAGAATGGATGTTTGTGAAGTAAGAATGAAGGTTTTTGAAGTCATAGAGTGGAGGTGTGTGAAGTCACAGAATGGAGGTGTGTGAAGTCAGAATGGAGGTGTGTGATGTCATAGACTGAGGTGGGTGAAGTCATAGAAAGGAGGTGTGGGAAGTCATAGAATGGAGGAGTGTGAAGTCATAGAGTGGAGGTGACTGAAGTCACAGATTCGAGGTCTGTGATGTCGTAGAACGGAGGTGTGTGAAGTCAGAATGGAGGTGTGTGAAATCATAGAATGGAGATGTGTGAACTCAGAGAATGGAGTTGTGTGACATCACAATGGAAGAGTGTGAAGTCATAGAATGGAGGTGTGAGAAGTCACAGAATGTAGGTGTGTGAAGTCATAAAATGAAGGTGTGTGAAGTCAGAATGGAGGTGTGTGAAGTCACAGAATGGAGGTGTGTGAACTCAGAATGGAGGTGTGTGAAGTCATACATGGAGGTGTGTGAAGTCATAGTTTGGAGGTGTGTGAAATCACAGAATGGAGTTTTGTGAAGTCACAGAATGGAGCTGTGTGAAGTCAGAACGGAGGTGTGTGAAGTCATAGAATGGAGGTGTGTGAAGTCAGAATGCAGGTGTGTGAACTCATAGAATAGAGGTGTGTGAAGTCATAATGGAGGTGTGTGAAGTCATAGAATTTAGGTGTGTGAAGTCACAAAATGGAGGTGTGTGAAGTCATAGAATGGAGGTGTGTGAAGTCATAGAATGGAGGTGTGTGAAGTCAGAATGGAGGTATGTGAAGTCACAGAATTGAGATGTGTGAAGTCACAGAATGGAGGTGTGTGAAGTCAGAATGAAGGTGTGTGAAATCACATAATGGAGGTGTGTGAAGTCACAGAATGGATGTTTGTGAAGTAAGAATGAAGGTTTTTGAAGTCATAGAGTGGAGGTGTGTGAAGTCACAGAATGGAGGTGTGTGAAGTCATAGAATGGAGGTGTGTGAAGTCATAGAATTGATGTGTGTGAAGTCATAGAATGGAGGTGTGTGAAGTCATAAAATGGATGTGTGCGAACTCATAGAATGGAGGTGTGTGAAGTTAAAATGGAGTTGTGTGAAGTCATAGAATGGTGGTTTTTGATGTCAACGAATGGAGGTGTGTGAAGTCACAGAATGGAGGTGTGTGAACTCAGAATGGAGGTGTGTGAACTCAGAATGTAGGTGTGTGAAACCACAGAATGGAGGTGTGTGAAGTCAGAGAATGGAAGTGTGTGAAGTCATAGAAAGGAGGTGTGTGAACTCAGAATGTAGGTGTGTGAAGCCACAGAATGGAGGTGTGTGAAGTCATAGAATGGAAGTGTGTGAAGTCATAGAAAGGAGGTGTGTGAACTCAGAATGGAGGTGTGTGAAATCACAGAATGGAGTTTTGTGAAGTCACAGAATGGAGCTGTGTGAAGTCAGAACGGAGGTGTGTGACGTCATAGAACGGAGGTGTGTGAAGTCAGAATGGAGGTGTGTGAACTCATAGAATGGAGGTGTGTGAACTCATAGAATGGAGGTTTGTGAAGTAATGGAATGGCGGTGTGAAGTCAAAGAATGGAGGTGTGTGAAGTGAAAAAATAGAGGTGTGTGAAGTCACAGAATGGATGTGTGTGAAGTCACAGATTGGAAGTGTGTGAAGTCAAAACGGAGGTGTGTGAAGTCACAGAATGGAGGTGTGTGAAGTCAGAGAATGGAGGTTTGTGAAGTCAAAAAGGTGGTGTGTGAAGTCACAGAATGGAGGTGTGTGAATTCATAGAATGGAGCTGTGTGAAGTCAGAATGGAGGTATGTGAAGTCAGAATGGAGGGGTGTGAAGTCACCGAATGGAGGTGTGTGAAGTCATAGAATGGAGGTGTGTGAAATCATAGAATGAAGGTGTGTGAAGTCAGAATGGAGGTGTGTCAAGTCACAGAATTGAGGTGTGTGAAGTCAGAAAATGGAGGTGTGTGAAGTCAGGATTAAGGTGTGTGAAGTCACAGAAAGGAGGTGTGTGAAGTCAAAGAATGGATGTTTGTGAAGTAAGAATGAAGGTGTTTGAAGTCATATAATGGAGGTGTGTGAAGTCACAGAATGGAGGTGTGTGAAATCACAGAATGGAGGTGTGTGAAGTCATAGAATTGAGGTTTGTGAACTCACAGAATGGAGGTGTGTTAATTCATAGAATGGAGGTGTGTGAAGTCATGGGATCGAGGTGTGTGAAGTCACAGAATGGAGGTGTGTGAAGTCACAGAATGGAGGTGTGTGAAGTCATAGAATTGAGGTGTGTGAAGTCATAGAATGGAGGTGTGTGAAGTCACAGAATGGAGGTGTGTGAAGTCAGAATGGAGGTGTGTGAAGTCACAGAAAGGAGGTGTGTGAAGTCACAGAATGGATGTTTGTGAAGTAAGAATGAAGGTGTTTGAAGTCATAGAATGGAGGTGTGTGAAGTCAGAAAATGGAGGTGTGTGAAGTCAGAATGAAGGTGTGTGAAGTCACAGAATGGAGTTGTGTCAAGTCACAGAATGGATGTTTGTGAAGTAAGAATGAAGGTGTTTGAAGTCATAGAATGGAGGTGTGTGAAGTCACAGAATGGAGGTGTGTGAAGTCATAGAATGGAGGTGTGTGAAGTCATAGAATTGAGGTGTGTGAAGTTATAGAATGGAGGTGTGTGAAGTCACAGAATGGAGGTGTGTGAAGTCAGAATGGAGGTGTGTGAAGTCATAGACTGAGGTGGGTGAAGTCATAGAAAGGAGGTGTGGGAAGTCATAGAATGGAGGAGTGTGAAGTCATAGAGTGGAGGTGAGTGAAGTCACAGATTCGAGGTCTGTGATGTCATAGAATGGAGGTGTGTGAAGTCAGAATGGAGGTGTGTGAAATCATAGAATGGAGATGTGTGAACTCAGAGAATGGAGTTGTGTGACGTCACCATGGAAGAGTGTGAAGTCATAGAATGGAGGTGTGAGAAGTCACAGAATGGAGGTGTGTGAAGTCATAAAATGAAGGTGTGTGAAGTCAGAATGGAGGTGTGTGAAGTCACAGAATGGAGGTGTGTGAACTCAGAATGGCGGTGTGTGAAGTCATACATGGAGGTGTGTGAAGTCATAGTATGGAGGTCTGTGAAATCACAGAATGGAGTTTTGTGAAGTCACAGAATGGAGCTGTGTGAAGTCAGAACGGAGGTGTGTGACGTCATAGAATGGAGGTGTATGAAGTCAGAATGGAGGTGTGTGAACTCATAGAATGGAGGTGTGTGAACTCATAGAATGGAGGTTTGTGAAGTAATGGAATGGCGGTGTGAAGTCAAAGAATGGAGGTGTGTGAAGTGAAAAAATAGAGGTGTGTGAAGTCAGAATGGAGGTGTGTGAAGTCACAGAATTGAGGTGTGTGAAGTCACAGAATGGAGGTGTTTGAAGTCAGAATGAAGGTGTGTGAAATCACATAATGGAGGTGTGTGAAGTCACAGAATGGATGTTTGTGAAGTAAGAATGAAGGTTTTTGAAGTCATAGAGTGGAGGTGTGTGAAGTCACAGAATGGAAGTGTGTGAAGTCATAGAATGGAGGTTTGTGAAGTCATAGAATTGAGGTGTGTAAAGTCATAGAATGGAGGTGTGTGAAGTCATAAAATGGAGGTGTGTGAACTCATAGAATGGAGGTGTGTGAAGTTAAAATGGAGTTGTGTGAAGTCATAGAATGGTGGGTTTTGATGTCAACGAATGGAGGTGTGTGAAGTCACAGAATGGAGGTGTGTGAACTCAGAATGTAGGTGTGCGAAGCCACAGAATGGAGGTGTGTGAAGTCATAGAATGGAAGTGTGTGAAGTCATAGAAAGGAGGTGTGTGAACTCAGAATGTAGGTGTGTGAAGCCACAGAATGGAGGTGTGTGAAGTCATAGAATGGAAGTGTGTGAAGTCATAGAAAGGAGGTGTGTGAACTCAGAATGGAGGTGTGTGAAGTCACAGAATGGAGGCTTGTGAAGTCATAGAATGGAGGTGTGTGAAGTCAGAGAATGGATGTTTCTGAAGTAAGAATGAAGGTGTGTGAAGTCATAGAATGGAGATGTGTGAAGTCAAATTGGAGGTGTGTGAACTCATAGAATGGAGGTGTGTGAACTCAGAGAATGGAGGTTTGTGAAGTAATGAAATGGCGGTGTGTGAAGTCAAAGAATGAAGGTGTGTGAAGTGAAACAATAGAGGTGTGTGAAGTCACAGAATGGAGGTGTGTGAAGTCACAGATTGGAAGTGTGTGAAGTCAAAACGGAGGTGTGTGAAGTCACAGAATGGAGGTGTGTGAAGTCAGAGAATGGAGGTGTGTGAAGTCAAAAAGGTGGTGTGTGAAGTCACACAATGCACGTGTGTGAATTCATAGAATGGAGCTGTGTGAAGTCAGAATGGAGGTGTGTGAAGTCAGAATGGAGGGGTGTGAAGTCAGAATGGAGGTGTGTGAAGTCTCCGAATGGAGGTGTGTGAAGTCATAGAATGGAGGTGTGTGAAATCATAGAATGAAGGTGTGTGAAGTCAGAATGGAGGTGTGTCAAGTCACAGAATTGAGGTGTGTGAAGTCAGAAAATGGAGGTGTGTGTAGTCAGAATGAAGGTGTTTGAAGTCACAGAAAGGAGGTGTGTGAAGTCACAGAAGGGATGTTTGTGAAGTAAGAATGAAGGTGTTTGAAGTCATAGAATGGAGGTGTGTGAAGTCACAGAATGGAGGTGTGTGAAGTCACAGAATGGAGCTGTGGGAAGTCATAGAATGCAGGTTTGTGAACTCACAGAATAGAGGTGTGTTAATTCATAGAATGGAGGTGTGTGAAGTCATAGGATCGAGGTGTGTGAAGTCACAGAATGGAGGTGTGTGAAGTCACAGAATGGAGGTGTGTGAAGTCACAGAATGGAGGTGTGTGAACTCAGAATGTAGGTGTGTGAAGCCACAGAATGGAGGTGTGTGAAGTCATAGAATGGAAGTGTGTGAAGTCATAGAAAGGAGGTGTGTGAACTCAGAATGGAGGTGTGTGAAGTCACAGAATGGAGGTTTGTGGAGGCATAGAATGGAGGTGTGTTAAGTCAGAGAATGGATGTCTCTGAAGTAAGAATGAAGGTGTGTGAAGTCATAGAATGGAGGTGTGTGAAGTCAAATTGGAGGTGTGTGAACTCATAGAATGGAGGTGTGTGAACTCATAGAATGGAGGTTTGTGAAGTAATGGAATGGCGGTGTGTGAAGTCAAAGAATGGAGATGTGTGAAGTGAAACAATAGAGGTGTGTGAAGTCACAGAATGGAGGTGTGTGAAGTCACAGATTGGAAGTGTGTGAAGTCAAAACGGAGGTGTGTGAAGTCACAGAATGGAGGTGTGTGAAGTCAGAGAATGGAGGTGTGTGAAGTCAAAAAGGTGCTGTGTGAAGTCACAGAATGGAGGTGTGTGAAGTCAGAATGGAGGGGTGTGAAGTCAGAATGGAGGTGTGTGAAGTCACAGAATGGAGGTGTGTGAAGTCATAGAATGGAGGTGTGTGAAATCATAGAATGAAGGTGTGTGAAGTCAGAATGGAGGTGTGTCAAGTCACAGAATTGAGGTGTGTGAAGTTAGAAAATGGACGTGTGTGAAGTCAGAATGAAGGTGTGTGAAGTCACAGAAAGGAGTTGTGTCAAGTCACAGAATGGATGTTTGTGAAGTAAGAATGAAGGTGTTTGAAGTCATAGAATGGAGGTGTGTGAAGTCACAGAATGGAGGTGTGTGAAGTCATAGAATGGAGGTGTGTGAAGTCATAGAATTGAGGTGAGTGAAGTCATAGAATGGAGGTGTGTGAAGTCACAGAATGGAGGTGTGTGAAGTCAGAATGGAGGTGTGTGAAGTCATAGACTGAGGTGGGTGAAGTCATAGAAAGGAGGTGTGGGAAGTCATAGAATGGAGGAGTGTGAAGTCATAGAGTGGAGGTGAGTGAAGTCACAGATTCGAGGTCTGTGATGTCATAGAATGGAGGTGTGTGAAGTCAGAATGGAGGTGTGTGAAATCATAGAATGGAGATGTGTGAACTCAGAGAATGGAGTTGTGTGACGTCACAATGGAAGAGTGTGAAGTCATAGAATGGAGGTGTGAGAAGTCACAGAATGGAGGTGTGTGAAGTCATAAAATGAAGGTGTGTGAAGTCAGAATGGAGGTGTGTGAAGTCACAGAATGGAGGTGTGTGAACTCAGAATGGAGGTGTGTGAAGTCATACATGGAGGTGTGTGAAGTCATAGTTTGGAGGTGTGTGAAATCACAGAATGGAGTTTTGTGAAGTCACAGAATGGAGCTGTGTGAAGTCAGAACGGAGGTGTGTGAAGTCATAGAATGGAGGTGTGTGAAGTCAGAATGGAGGTGTGTGAACTCATAGAATGGAGGTGTGTGAAGTCACAATGGAGGTGTGTGAAGTCATAGAATTTAGGTGTGTGAAGTCACAAAATGGAGCAGTGTGAAGTCATAGAATGGAGGTGTGTGAAGTCATAGAATGGAGGTGTGTGAACTCATAGAATGGAGGTGTGTGAACTCATAGAATGGAGGGGTGTGTAGTCACAGAATGGAGGTGTGTGAAGTCATAGAATGGAAGTGTGTGAAATCATAGAATGGAGGTGTGTGAAGTCACAGAATGAAGGTGTGTGAAGTCAGAATGGAAGTGTGTGAAGTCAGAATGGAGGTGAGTGAAGTCATAGAATGGAGGTGTGTGAAGTCATAGAATGGAGGTCTGTGAACTCAGAATGGGGGTTTGTGAAGTCATAGAATGGAGGTGTGTGAACTCAGAATGGAGGTGTGTGAAGTCACAGAATGGAGGTGTGTGAAGTCATAGAATGGAGGTTTGTGAACTCACAGAATGGAGGTGTGTTAATTCATAGAATGGAGGTGTGTGAAGTCATAGGATCGAGGTGTGTGAAGTCACACAGTGGAGGTGTGTGAAGTCACAGAATTTAGGTGTGTGAAGTCACAGAATGGAGGTGTGTGAAGTCACAGAATTTAGGTGTGTGAAATCACAGAATGGAGGTGTGTGAACTCAGAATGTAGGTGTGTGAAGCCACAGAATGGAGGTGTGTGAAGTCAGAGAATGGAAGTGTGTGAAGTCATAGAAAGGAGGTGTGTGAACTCAGAATGTAGGTGTGTGAAGCCACAGAATGGAGGTGTGTGAAGTCATAGAATGGAAGTGTGTGAAGTCACAGAATGGAGGTGTGTGAAGTCACAGAATGGAGGAGTGCGAACTCAGAATGTAGGTGTGTGAAGCCACAGAATGGAGGTGTGTGAAGTCATAGACTGGAAGTGTGTGAAGTCATAGAAAGGAGGTGTGTGAACTCAGAATGGAGGTGTGTGAAGTCACAGAATGGAGGTTTGTGAAGTCATAGAATGGAGGTGTGTGAAGTCAGAGAATGGATGTTTCTGAAGTAAGTATGAAGGTGTGTGAAGTCAAAGAATGGAGGTGTGTGAAGTCAAATTGGAGGTGTGTGAACTCATAGAATGGAGGTGTGTGAACTCATAGAATGGAGGTTTGTGAAGTAATGGAATGGCGGTGTGAAGTCACAGAATGGAGGTGTGTGAAGTCAGAATGGAGGTGTGTGAAATCATAGAATGGAGATGTGTGAACTCAGAGAATGGAGTTGTGTGACGTCACAATGGAAGAGTGTGAAGTCATAGAATGGAGGTGTGAGAAGTCACAGAATGGAGGTGTGTGAAGTCATAAAATGAAGGTGTGTGAAGTCAGAATGGAGGTGTGTGAAGTCACAGAATGGAGGTGTGTGAACTCAGAATGGAGGTGTGTGAGGTCATACATGGAGGTGTGTGAAGTCATAGTTTGGAGGTGTGTGAAATCACAGAATGGAGTTTTGTGAAGTCATAGAATGGATGTGTGTGAAGTCATACAATGGTGTTTTTTGATGTCAACGAATGGAGGTGTGTGATGTCATAGAATGGAGGTGTGTGAAGTCCGATTGGAGGTGTGTGAAATCACAGAATGGAGGTGTGTCAACTCAGTAATGAGGTGTGTGAAGTCATAGAATGGAGGTGTGTGAAGTCATAGAATGGAGGTGTGTGAAATCATAGAATGGAGGTGTGTGAAGTCAAAGAATTGAGGTGTGTGAAGTCAGAATGGAGGTGTGTGAAGTCAGAATGGAGGTGTGTGAAGTCATAGAATGGAAGTGTGTGAAGTCATAGAATGGAGGTCTGTGAACTCAGAATGGGGGTTTGTGAAGTCATAGAATGGAGGTGTGTGAACTCATAGAATGGAGGTTTGTGAAGTAATGGAATGGCGGTGTGTGAAGTCAAAGAGTGGAGGTGTGTGAAGTGAAACAATAGAGGTGTGTGAAGTCACAGAATGAAGGTGTGTGAAGTCACAGATTGGAAGTGTGTGAAGTCAAAACGGAGGTGTGTGAAGTCACAGAATGGAGGTGTGTGAAGTCAGAGAATGGAGGTGTGTGAAGTCAAAAAGGTGGTGTGTGAAGTCACAGAATGGAGGTGTGTGAAGTCAGAATGGAGGGGTGTGAAGTCAGAATGGAGGTGTGTGAAGTCACAGAATGGAGGTGTGTGAAGTCATAGAATGGAGTTGTGTGAAATCATAGAATGAAGGTGTGTGAAGTCAGAATGGAGGTGTGTCAAGTCACAGAATTGAGGTGTGTGAAGTCAGAAAATGGAGGTGTGTGAAGTCAGAATGAAGGTGTGTGAAGTCAAAGAAAGGAGGTGTGTCAAGTCACAGAATGGATGTTTGTGAAGTAAGAATGAAGGTGTTTGAAGTCATAGAATGGAGGTGTGTGAAGTCACAGAATGGAGGTGTGTGAAGTCACAGAATGGAGGTGTGTGAAGTCATAGAATTGAGGTGTGTGAAGTCATAGAATGGAGGTGTGTGAAGTCACAGAATGGAGGTGTGTGAAGTCAGAATGGAGGTGTGTGAAGTCATAGACTGAGGTGGGTGAAGTCATAGAAAGGAGGTGTGGGAAGTCATAGAATTTAGGTGTGTGAAGTCACAAAATGGAGCTGTGTGAAGTCATAGAATGGAGGTGTGTGAAGTCATAGAATGGAGGTGTGTGAAGTCAGAATTGAGGTGTGTGAAATCATAGAATGGAGATGTGTGAACTCAGAGAATGGAGTTGTGTGACGTCACAATGGAAGAGTGTGAAGTCATAGAATGGAGGTGTGAGAAGTCACAGAATGTAGGTGTGTGAAGTCATAAAATGAAGGTGTGTGAAGTCAGAATGGAGGTGTGTGAAGTCACAGAATGGAGGTGTGTGAACTCAGAATGGAGGTGTGTGAAGTCATACATGGAGGTGTGTGAAGTCATAGTTTGGAGGTGTGTGAAATCACAGAATGGAGTTTTGTGAAGTCACAGAATGGAGCTGTGTGAAGTCAGAACGGAGGTGTGTGAAGTCATAGAATGGAGGTGTGTGAAGTCAGAATGGAGGTGTGTGAACTCATAGAATGGAGGTGTGTGAAGTCACAATGGAGGTGTGTGAAGTCATAGAATTTAGGTGTGTGAAGTCACAAAATGGAGCTGTGTGAAGTCATAGAATGGAGGTGTGTGAAGTCATAGAATGGAGGTGTGTGAACTCATAGAATGGAGGTGTGTGAACTCATAGAATGGAGGGGTGTGTAGTCACAGAATGGAGGTGTGTGAAGTCATAGAATGGAAGTGTGTGAAATCATAGAATGGAGGTGTGTGAAGTCACAGAATGAAGGTGTGTGAAGTCAGAATGGAAGTGTGTGAAGTCAGAATGGAGGTGAGTGAAGTCATAGAATGGAGGTGTGTGAAGTCATAGAATGGAGGTCTGTGAACTCAGAATGGAGGTTTGTGAAGTCATAGAATGGAGGTGTGTGAACTCAGAATGGAGGTGTGTGAAGTCACAGAATGGAGGTGTGTGAAGTCATAGAATGGAGGTTTGTGAACTCACAGAATGGAGGTGTGTTAATTCATAGAATGGAGGTGTGTGAAGTCATAGGATCGAGGTGTGTGAAGTCACACAGTGGAGGTGTGTGAAGTCACAGAATTTAGGTGTGTGAAGTCACAGAATGGAGGTGTGTGAAGTCACAGAATTTAGGTGTGTGAAGTCACAGAATGGAGGTGTGTGAACTCAGAATGTAGGTGTGTGAAGCCACAGAATGGAGGTGGGTGAAGTCAGAGAATGGAAGTGTGTGAAGTCATAGAAAGGAGGTGTGTGAACTCAGAATGTAGGTGTGTGAAGCCACAGAATGGAGGTGTGTGAAGTCATAGAATGGAAGTGTGTGAAGTCATAGAAAGGAGGTGTGTGAACTCAGAATGGAGGTGTGTGAAGTCACAGAATGGAGGTTTGTGAAGTCATAGAATGGAGGTGTGTGAAGTCAGAGAATGGATGTTTCTGAAGTAAGTATGAAGGTGTGTGAAGTCAAAGAATGGAAGTGTGTGAAGTCAAATTGGAGGTGTGTGAACTCATAGAATGGAGGTGTGTGAACTCATAGAATGGAGGTTTGTGAAGTAATGGAATGGCGGTGTGAAGTCAAAGAATGGAGGTGTGTGAAGTCAGAATGGAGGTGTGTGAAGTCAGAATGGAGGGGTGTGAAGTCAGAATGGAGGTGTGTGAAGTCACAGAATGGAGGTGTGTGAAATCATAGAATGAAGGTGTGTGAAGTCAGAATGGAGGTGTGTCAAGTCACAGAATTGAGGTGTGTGAAGTCAGAAAATGGAGGTGTGTGAAGTCAGAATGAAGGTGTGTGAAGTCACAGAAAGGAGGTGTGTGAAATCACAGAATGGAGTTTTGTGACGTCACAGAATGGAGCTGTGTGAAGTCAGAACGGAGGTGTGTGAAGTCATAGAATGGAGGTGTGTGAAGTCAGAATGGAGGTGTGTGAACTCATAGAATAGAGGTGTGTGAAGTCACAATGGAGGTGTGTGAAGTCATAGAATTTAGGTGTGTGAAGTCACAAAATGGAGGTGTGTGAAGTCATAGAATGGAGGTGTGTGAAGTCATAGAATGGAGGTGTGTGAAGTCAGAATGGAGGTGTGTGAAGTCACAGAATTGAGATGTGTGAAGTCACAGAATGGAGGTGTGTGAAGTCAGAATGAAGGTGTGTGAAATCACATAATGGAGGTGTGTGAAGTCACAGAATGGATGTTTGTGAAGTAAGAATGAAGGTTTTTGAAGTCATAGAGTGGAGGTGTGTGAAGTCACAGAATGGAGGTGTGTGAAGTCAGAATGGAGGTGTGTGATGTCATAGACTGAGGTGGGTGAAGTCATAGAAAGGAGGTGTGGGAAGTCATAGAATGGAGGAGTGTGAAGTCATAGAGTGGAGGTGACTGAAGTCACAGATTCGAGGTCTGTGATGTCGTAGAACGGAGGTGTGTGAAGTCAGAATGGAGGTGTGTGAAATCATAGAATGGAGATGTGTGAACTCAGAGAATGGAGTTGTGTGACATCACAATGGAAGAGTGTGAAGTCATAGAATGGAGGTGTGAGAAGTCACAGAATGTAGGTGTGTGAAGTCATAAAATGAAGGTGTGTGAAGTCAGAATGGAGGTGTGTGAAGTCACAGAATGGAGGTGTGTGAACTCAGAATGGAGGTGTGTGAAGTCATACATGGAGGTGTGTGAAGTCATAGTTTGGAGGTGTGTGAAATCACAGAATGGAGTTTTGTGAAGTCACAGAATGGAGCTGTGTGAAGTCAGAACGGAGGTGTGTGAAGTCATAGAATGGAGGTGTGTGAAGTCAGAATGCAGGTGTGTGAACTCATAGAATAGAGGTGTGTGAAGTCATAATGGAGGTGTGTGAAGTCATAGAATTTAGGTGTGTGAAGTCACAAAATGGAGGTGTGTGAAGTCATAGAATGGAGGTGTGTGAAGTCATAGAATGGAGGTGTGTGAAGTCAGAATGGAGGTATGTGAAGTCACAGAATTGAGATGTGTGAAGTCACAGAATGGAGGTGTGTGAAGTCAGAATGAAGGTGTGTGAAATCACATAATGGAGGTGTGTGAAGTCACAGAATGGATGTTTGTGAAGTAAGAATGAAGGTTTTTGAAGTCATAGAGTGGAGGTGTGTGAAGTCACAGAATGGAGGTGTGTGAAGTCATAGAATGGAGGTGTGTGAAGTCATAGAATTGATGTGTGTGAAGTCATAGAATGGAGGTGTGTGAAGTCATAAAATGGATGTGTGCGAACTCATAGAATGGAGGTGTGTGAAGTTAAAATGGAGTTGTGTGAAGTCATAGAATGGTGGTTTTTGATGTCAACGAATGGAGGTGTGTGAAGTCACAGAATGGAGGTGTGTGAACTCAGAATGGAGGTGTGTGAACTCAGAATGTAGGTGTGTGAAACCACAGAATGGAGGTGTGTGAAGTCAGAGAATGGAAGTGTGTGAAGTCATAGAAAGGAGGTGTGTGAACTCAGAATGTAGGTGTGTGAAGCCACAGAATGGAGGTGTGTGAAGTCATAGAATGGAAGTGTGTGAAGTCATAGAAAGGAGGTGTGTGAACTCAGAATGGAGGTGTGTGAAATCACAGAATGGAGTTTTGTGAAGTCACAGAATGGAGCTGTGTGAAGTCAGAACGGAGGTGTGTGACGTCATAGAACGGAGGTGTGTGAAGTCAGAATGGAGGTGTGTGAACTCATAGAATGGAGGTGTGTGAACTCATAGAATGGAGGTTTGTGAAGTAATGGAATGGCGGTGTGAAGTCAAAGAATGGAGGTGTGTGAAGTGAAAAAATAGAGGTGTGTGAAGTCACAGAATGGATGTGTGTGAAGTCACAGATTGGAAGTGTGTGAAGTCAAAACGGAGGTGTGTGAAGTCACAGAATGGAGGTGTGTGAAGTCAGAGAATGGAGGTTTGTGAAGTCAAAAAGGTGGTGTGTGAAGTCACAGAATGGAGGTGTGTGAATTCATAGAATGGAGCTGTGTGAAGTCAGAATGGAGGTATGTGAAGTCAGAATGGAGGGGTGTGAAGTCAGAATGGAGGTGTGTGAAGTCACCGAATGGAGGTGTGTGAAGTCATAGAATGGAGGTGTGTGAAATCATAGAATGAAGGTGTGTGAAGTCAGAATGGAGGTGTGTCAAGTCACAGAATTGAGGTGTGTGAAGTCAGAAAATGGAGGTGTGTGAAGTCAGGATTAAGGTGTGTGAAGTCACAGAAAGGAGGTGTGTGAAGTCAAAGAATGGATGTTTGTGAAGTAAGAATGAAGGTGTTTGAAGTCATATAATGGAGGTGTGTGAAGTCACAGAATGGAGGTGTGTGAAATCACAGAATGGAGGTGTGTGAAGTCATAGAATTGAGGTTTGTGAACTCACAGAATGGAGGTGTGTTAATTCATAGAATGGAGGTGTGTGAAGTCATGGGATCGAGGTGTGTGAAGTCACAGAATGGAGGTGTGTGAAGTCACAGAATGGAGGTGTGTGAAGTCATAGAATTGAGGTGTGTGAAGTCATAGAATGGAGGTGTGTGAAGTCACAGAATGGAGGTGTGTGAAGTCAGAATGGAGGTGTGTGAAGTCACAGAAAGGAGGTGTGTGAAGTCACAGAATGGATGTTTGTGAAGTAAGAATGAAGGTGTTAGAAGTCATAGAATGGAGGTGTGTGAAGTCAGAAAATGGAGGTGTGTGAAGTCAGAATGAAGGTGTGTGAAGTCACAGAATGGAGTTGTGTCAAGTCACAGAATGGATGTTTGTGAAGTAAGAATGAAGGTGTTTGAAGTCATAGAATGGAGGTGTGTGAAGTCACAGAATGGAGGTGTGTGAAGTCATAGAATGGAGGTGTGTGAAGTCATAGAATTGAGGTGTGTGAAGTTATAGAATGGAGGTGTGTGAAGTCACAGAATGGAGGTGTGTGAAGTCAGAATGGAGGTGTGTGAAGTCATAGACTGAGGTGGGTGAAGTCATAGAAAGGAGGTGTGGGAAGTCATAGAATGGAGGAGTGTGAAGTCATAGAGTGGAGGTGAGTGAAGTCACAGATTCGAGGTCTGTGATGTCATAGAATGGAGGTGTGTGAAGTCAGAATGGAGGTGTGTGAAATCATAGAATGGAGATGTGTGAACTCAGAGAATGGAGTTGTGTGACGTCACCATGGAAGAGTGTGAAGTCATAGAATGGAGGTGTGAGAAGTCACAGAATGGAGGTGTGTGAAGTCATAAAATGAAGGTGTGTGAAGTCAGAATGGAGGTGTGTGAAGTCACAGAATGGAGGTGTGTGAACTCAGAATGGCGGTGTGTGAAGTCATACATGGAGGTGTGTGAAGTCATAGTATGGAGGTCTGTGAAATCACAGAATGGAGTTTTGTGAAGTCACAGAATGGAGCTGTGTGAAGTCAGAACGGAGGTGTGTGACGTCATAGAATGGAGGTGTATGAAGTCAGAATGGAGGTGTGTGAACTCATAGAATGGAGGTGTGTGAACTCATAGAATGGAGGTTTGTGAAGTAATGGAATGGCGGTGTGAAGTCAAAGAATGGAGGTGTGTGAAGTGAAAAAATAGAGGTGTGTGAAGTCAGAATGGAGGTGTGTGAAGTCACAGAATTGAGGTGTGTGAAGTCACAGAATGGAGGTGTTTGAAGTCAGAATGAAGGTGTGTGAAATCACATAATGGAGGTGTGTGAAGTCACAGAATGGATGTTTGTGAAGTAAGAATGAAGGTTTTTGAAGTCATAGAGTGGAGGTGTGTGAAGTCACAGAATGGAAGTGTGTGAAGTCATAGAATGGAGGTTTGTGAAGTCATAGAATTGAGGTGTGTAAAGTCATAGAATGGAGGTGTGTGAAGTCATAAAATGGAGGTGTGTGAACTCATAGAATGGAGGTGTGTGAAGTTAAAATGGAGTTGTGTGAAGTCATAGAATGGTGGGTTTTGATGTCAACGAATGGAGGTGTGTGAAGTCACAGAATGGAGGTGTGTGAACTCAGAATGTAGGTGTGCGAAGCCACAGAATGGAGGTGTGTGAAGTCATAGAATGGAAGTGTGTGAAGTCATAGAAAGGAGGTGTGTGAACTCAGAATGTAGGTGTGTGAAGCCACAGAATGGAGGTGTGTGAAGTCATAGAATGGAAGTGTGTGAAGTCATAGAAAGGAGGTGTGTGAACTCAGAATGGAGGTGTGTGAAGTCACAGAATGGAGGCTTGTGAAGTCATAGAATGGAGGTGTGTGAAGTCAGAGAATGGATGTTTCTGAAGTAAGAATGAAGGTGTGTGAAGTCATAGAATGGAGATGTGTGAAGTCAAATTGGAGGTGTGTGAACTCATAGAATGGAGGTGTGTGAACTCAGAGAATGGAGGTTTGTGAAGTAATGAAATGGCGGTGTGTGAAGTCAAAGAATGAAGGTGTGTGAAGTGAAACAATAGAGGTGTGTGAAGTCACAGAATGGAGGTGTGTGAAGTCACAGATTGGAAGTGTGTGAAGTCAAAACGGAGGTGTGTGAAGTCACAGAATGGAGGTGTGTGAAGTCAGAGAATGGAGGTGTGTGAAGTCAAAAAGGTGGTGTGTGAAGTCACACAATGCACGTGTGTGAATTCATAGAATGGAGCTGTGTGAAGTCAGAATGGAGGTGTGTGAAGTCAGAATGGAGGGGTGTGAAGTCAGAATGGAGGTGTGTGAAGTCTCCGAATGGAGGTGTGTGAAGTCATAGAATGGAGGTGTGTGAAATCATAGAATGAAGGTGTGTGAAGTCAGAATGGAGGTGTGTCAAGTCACAGAATTGAGGTGTGTGAAGTCAGAAAATGGAGGTGTGTGAAGTCAGAATGAAGGTGTTTGAAGTCACAGAAAGTAGGTGTGTGAAGTCACAGAAGGGATGTTTGTGAAGTAAGAATGAAGGTGTTTGAAGTCATAGAATGGAGGTGTGTGAAGTCACAGAATGGAGGTGTGTGAAGTCACAGAATGGAGCTGTGGGAAGTCATAGAATGCAGGTTTGTGAACTCACAGAATAGAGGTGTGTTAATTCATAGAATGGAGGTGTGTGAAGTCATAGGATCGAGGTGTGTGAAGTCACAGAATGGAGGTGTGTGAAGTCACAGAATGGAGGTGTGTGAAGTCACAGAATGGAGGTGTGTGAACTCAGAATGTAGGTGTGTGAAGCCACAGAATGGAGGTGTGTGAAGTCATAGAATGGAAGTGTGTGAAGTCATAGAAAGGAGGTGTGTGAACTCAGAATGGAGGTGTGTGAAGTCACAGAATGGAGGTTTGTGGAGGCATAGAATGGAGGTGTGTTAAGTCAGAGAATGGATGTCTCTGAAGTAAGAATGAAGGTGTGTGAAGTCATAGAATGGAGGTGTGTGAAGTCAAATTGGAGGTGTGTGAACTCATAGAATGGAGGTGTGTGAACTCATAGAATGGAGGTTTGTGAAGTAATGGAATGGCGGTGTGTGAAGTCAAAGAATGGAGATGTGTGAAGTGAAACAATAGAGGTGTGTGAAGTCACAGAATGGAGGTGTGTGAAGTCACAGATTGGAAGTGTGTGAAGTCAAAACGGAGGTGTGTGAAGTCACAGAATGGAGGTGTGTGAAGTCAGAGAATGGAGGTGTGTGAAGTCAAAAAGGTGCTGTGTGAAGTCACAGAATGGAGGTGTGTGAAGTCAGAATGGAGGGGTGTGAAGTCAGAATGGAGGTGTGTGAAGTCACAGAATGGAGGTGTGTGAAGTCATAGAATGGAGGTGTGTGAAATCATAGAATGAAGGTGTGTGAAGTCAGAATGGAGGTGTGTCAAGTCACAGAATTGAGGTGTGTGAAGTTAGAAAATGGACGTGTGTGAAGTCAGAATGAAGGTGTGTGAAGTCACAGAAAGGAGTTGTGTCAAGTCACAGAATGGATGTTTGTGAAGTAAGAATGAAGGTGTTTGAAGTCATAGAATGGAGGTGTGTGAAGTCACAGAATGGAGGTGTGTGAAGTCATAGAATGGAGGTGTGTGAAGTCATAGAATTGAGGTGAGTGAAGTCATAGAATGGAGGTGTGTGAAGTCACAGAATGGAGGTGTGTGAAGTCAGAATGGAGGTGTGTGAAGTCATAGACTGAGGTGGGTGAAGTCATAGAAAGGAGGTGTGGGAAGTCATAGAATGGAGGAGTGTGAAGTCATAGAGTGGAGGTGAGTGAAGTCACAGATTCGAGGTCTGTGATGTCATAGAATGGAGGTGTGTGAAGTCAGAATGGAGGTGTGTGAAATCATAGAATGGAGATGTGTGAACTCAGAGAATGGAGTTGTGTGACGTCACAATGGAAGAGTGTGAAGTCATAGAATGGAGGTGTGAGAAGTCACAGAATGGAGGTGTGTGAAGTCATAAAATGAAGGTGTGTGAAGTCAGAATGGAGGTGTGTGAAGTCACAGAATGGAGGTGTGTGAACTCAGAATGGAGGTGTGTGAAGTCATACATGGAGGTGTGTGAAGTCATAGTTTGGAGGTGTGTGAAATCACAGAATGGAGTTTTGTGAAGTCACAGAATGGAGCTGTGTGAAGTCAGAACGGAGGTGTGTGAAGTCATAGAATGGAGGTGTGTGAAGTCAGAATGGAGGTGTGTGAACTCATAGAATGGAGGTGTGTGAAGTCACAATGGAGGTGTGTGAAGTCATAGAATTTAGGTGTGTGAAGTCACAAAATGGAGCTGTGTGAAGTCATAGAATGGAGGTGTGTGAAGTCATAGAATGGAGGTGTGTGAACTCATAGAATGGAGGTGTGTGAACTCATAGAATGGAGGGGTGTGTAGTCACAGAATGGAGGTGTGTGAAGTCATAGAATGGAAGTGTGTGAAATCATAGAATGGAGGTGTGTGAAGTCACAGAATGAAGGTGTGTGAAGTCAGAATGGAAGTGTGTGAAGTCAGAATGGAGGTGAGTGAAGTCATAGAATGGAGGTGTGTGAAGTCATAGAATGGAGGTCTGTGAACTCAGAATGGGGGTTTGTGAAGTCATAGAATGGAGGTGTGTGAACTCAGAATGGAGGTGTGTGAAGTCACAGAATGGAGGTGTGTGAAGTCATAGAATGGAGGTTTGTGAACTCACAGAATGGAGGTGTGTTAATTCATAGAATGGAGGTGTGTGAAGTCATAGGATCGAGGTGTGTGAAGTCACACAGTGGAGGTGTGTGAAGTCACAGAATTTAGGTGTGTGAAGTCACAGAATGGAGGTGTGTGAAGTCACAGAATTTAGGTGTGTGAAATCACAGAATGGAGGTGTGTGAACTCAGAATGTAGGTGTGTGAAGCCACAGAATGGAGGTGTGTGAAGTCAGAGAATGGAAGTGTGTGAAGTCATAGAAAGGAGGTGTGTGAACTCAGAATGTAGGTGTGTGAAGCCACAGAATGGAGGTGTGTGAAGTCATAGAATGGAAGTGTGTGAAGTCACAGAATGGAGGTGTGTGAAGTCACAGAATGGAGGAGTGCGAACTCAGAATGTAGGTGTGTGAAGCCACAGAATGGAGGTGTGTGAAGTCATAGACTGGAAGTGTGTGAAGTCATAGAAAGGAGGTGTGTGAACTCAGAATGGAGGTGTGTGAAGTCACAGAATGGAGGTTTGTGAAGTCATAGAATGGAGGTGTGTGAAGTCAGAGAATGGATGTTTCTGAAGTAAGTATGAAGGTGTGTGAAGTCAAAGAATGGAGGTGTGTGAAGTCAAATTGGAGGTGTGTGAACTCATAGAATGGAGGTGTGTGAACTCATAGAATGGAGGTTTGTGAAGTAATGGAATGGCGGTGTGAAGTCAAAGAATGGAGGTGTGTGAAGTCAGAATGGAGGTGTGTGAAGTCAGAATGGAGGGGTGTGAAGTCAGAATGGAGGTGTGTGAAGTCACAGAATGGAGGTGTGTGAAGTCATAGAATGGAGGTGTGTGAAATCATAGAATGAAGGTGTGTGAAGTCAGAATGGAGGTGTGTCAAGTCACAGAATTGAGGTGTGTGAAGTCAGAAAATGGAGGTGTGTGAAGTCAGAATGAAGGTGTGTGAAGTCACAGAAAGGAGGTGTGTGAAGTCACAGAATGGATGTTTGTGAAGTAAGAATGAAGGTGTTTGAAGTCATAGAATGGAGGTGTGTGAAGTCACAGAATGGAGGTGTGTGAAGTCACAGAATGGAGGTGTGTGAAGTGATAGAATGGAGGTTTGTGAACTCACAGAATGGAGGTGTGTTAATTCATAGAATGGAGGTGTGTGAAGTCATAGGATCGAGGTGTGTGAAGTCACAGAATGGAGGTGTGTGAAGTCACAGAATGGAGGTGTGTGAAGTCACAGAATGGAGGAGTGTGAACTCAGAATATAGGTGTGTGAAGCCACAGAATGGAGGTGTGTGAAGTCATAGAATGGAAGTGTGTGAATTCATAGAAAGGAGGTGTGTGAACTCAGAATGGAGGTGTGTGAAGTCACAGAATGGAGGTTTTTGAAGTCATAGAATGGAGGTGTGTGAAGTCAGAGAATGGATGTTTCTGAAGTAAGAATGAAGGTGTGTGACGTCATAGAACGGAGGTGTGTGAAGTCAGAATGGAGGTGTGTGAACTCATAGAATGGAGGTGTGTGAACTCATAGAATGGAGGTTTGTGAAGTAATGGAATGGAGGTGTGAAGTCAAAGAATGGAGGTGTGTGAAGTGAAACAATAGAGGTGTGTGAAGTCAGAATGGAGGTGTGTGAAGTCACAGAATTGAGGTGTGTGAAGACACAGAATGGAGGTGTGTGAAGTCAGAATGAAGGTGTGTGAAATCACATAATGGAGGTGTGTGAAGTCACAGAATGGATGTTTGTGAAGTAAGAATGAAGGTTTTTGAAGTCATAGAGTGGAGGTGTGTGAAGTCACAGAATGGAGGTGTGTGAAGTCATAGAATGGAGGTTTGTGAAGTCATAGAATTGAGGTGTGTAAAGTCAGAGAATGGAGGTGTGTGAAGTCATAAAATGGAGGTGTGTGAACTCATAGAATGGAGGTGTGTGAAGTTAAAATGGAGTTGTGTGAAGTCATAGAATGGTGGTTTTTGATGTCAACGAATGGAGGTGTGTGAAGTCACAGAATGGAGGTGTGTGAACTCAGAATATAGGTGTGTGAAGCCACAGAATGGAGGTGTGTGAAGTCACAGAATGGAGGTGTGTGAAGTCATAGAAAGGAGGTGTGTGAACTCAGAATGTAGGTGTGTGAAGCCACAGAATGGAGGTGTGTGAAGTCATAGAATGGAAGTGTGTGAAGTCATAGAAAGGAGGTGTGTGAACTCAGAATGGAGGTGTGTGAAGTCACAGAATGGAGGTTTGTGAAGTCATAGAATGGAGGTGTGTGAAGTCAGAGAATGGATGTTTCTGAAGTAAGAATGAAGGTGTGTGAAGTCATAGAATGGAGGTGTGTGAAGTCAAATTGGAGGTGTTTGAACTCATAGAATGGAGGTGTGTGAACTCAGAGAATGGAGGTTTGTGAAGTAATGAAATGGCGGTGTGTGAAGTCAAAGAATGAAGGTGTGTGAAGTGAAACAATAGAGGTGTGTGAAGTCACAGAATGGAGGTGTGTGAAGTCACAGATTGGAAGTGTGTGAAGTCAAAACGGAGGTGTGTGAAGTCACAGAATGGAGGTGTGTGAAGTCAGAGAATGGAGGTGTGTGAAGTCAAAAAGGTGGTGTGTGAAGTCACAGAATGGACGTGTGTGAATTCATAGAATGGAGCTGTGTGAAGTCAGAATGGAGGTGTGTGAAGTCAGAATGGAGGGGTGTGAAGTCAGAATGGAGGTGTGTGAAGTCTCCGAATGGAGGTGTGTGAAGTCATAGAATGGAGGTGTGTGAAATCATAGAATGAAGGTGTGTGAAGTCAGAATGGAGGTGTGTCAAGTCACAGAATTGAGGTGTGTGAAGTCAGAAAATGGAGGTGTGTGAAGTCAGAATGAAGGTGTTTGAAGTCACAGAAAGGAGGTGTGTGAAGTCACAGAAGGGATGTTTGTGAAGTAAGAATGAAGGTGTTTGAAGTCATAGAATGGAGGTGTGTGAAGTCACAGAATGGAGGTGTGTGAAGTCACAGAATGGAGCTGTGGGAAGTCATAGAATGGAGGTTTGTGAACTCACAGAATGGAGGTGTGTTAATTCATAGAATGGAGGTGTGTGAAGTAATAGGATCGAGGTGTGTGAAGTCACAGAATGGAGGTGTGTGAAGTCACAGAATGGATGTTTGTGAAGTAAGAATGAAGGTTTTTGAAGTCATAGAGTGGAGGTGTGTGAAGTCACAGAATGGAGGTGTGTGAAGTCATAGAATGGAGGTGTGTGAAGTCATAGAATTGAGGTGTGTAAAGTCATAGAATGGAGGTGTGTGAAGTCATAAAATGGAGGTGTGTGAACTCATAGAATGGAGGTGTGTGAAGTTAAAATGGAGTTGTGTGAAGTCATAGAACGGTGGTTTTTGATGTCAACGAATGTAGGTGTGTGAAGTCACAGAATGGAGGTGTGTGAACTCAGAATGTAGGTGTGTGAAGCCACAGAATGGAGGTGTGTGAAGTCATAGAATGGAAGTGTGTGAAGTCATAGAAAGGAGGTGTGTGAACTCAGAATGTAGGTGTGTGAAGCCACAGAATGGAGGTGTGTGAAGTCATAGAATGGAAGTGTGTGAAGTCATAGAAAGGAGGTGTGTGAACTCAGAATGGAGGTGTGTGAAGTCACAGAATGGAGGTTTGTGAAGGCATAGAATAGAGGTGTGTGAAGTCAGAGAATGGATGTTTCTGAAGTAAGAATGAAGGTGTGTGAAGTCATAGAATGGAGGTGTGTGAAGTCAAATTGGAGGTGTGTGAACTCATAGAATGGAGTGTGTGAACTCATAGAATGGAGGTTTGTGAAGTAATGAAATGGCGGTGTGTGAAGTGAAAGAATGAAGGTGTGTGAAGTGAAACAATAGAGGTGTGTGAAGTCACAGAATGGAGGTGTGTGAAGTCACAGATTGGAAGTGTGTGAAGTCAAAACGGAGGTGTGTGTAGTCACAGAATGGAGGTGTGTGAAGTCAGAGAATGGAGGTGTGTGAAGTCAAAAAGGTGGTGTGTGAAGTCACAGAATGGACGTGTGTGAATTCATAGAATGGAGCTGTGTGAAGTCAGAATGGAGGAGTGTGAAGTCAGAATGGAGGGGTGTGAAGTCAGAATGGAGGTGTGTGAAGTCTCCGAATGGAGGTGTGTGAAGTCATAGAATGGAGGTGTGTGAAATCATAGAATGAAGGTGTGTGAAGTCAGAATGGAGGTGTGTCAAGTCACAGAATTGAGGTGTGTGAAGTCAGAAAATGGAGGTGTGTGAAGTCAGAATGAAGGTGTTTGAAGTCACAGAAAGGAGGTGTGTGAAGTCACAGAAGGGATGTTTGTGAAGTAAGAATGAAGGTGTTTGAAGTCATAGAATGGAGGTGTGTGAAGTCACAGAATGGAGGTGTGTGAAGTCACAGAATGGAGCTGTGGGAAGTCATAGAATGCAGGTTTGTGAACTCACAGAATGGAGGTGTGTTAATTCATAGAATGGAGGTGTGTGAAGTAATAGGATCGAGGTGTGTGAAGTCACAGAATGGAGGTGTGTGAAGTCACAGAATGGAGGTGTGTGAAGTCACAGAATGGAGGTGTGTGAACTCAGAATGTAGGTGTGTGAAGCCACAGAATGGAGGTGTGTGAAGTCATAGAATGGAAGTGTGTGAAGTCATAGAAAGGAGGTGTGTGAACTCAGAATGGAGGTGTGTGAAGTCACAGAATGGAGGTTTGTGAAGTCATAGAATGGAGGTGAGTGAAGTCAGAGAATGGATGTTTCTGAAGTAAGAATGAAGGTGTGTGAAGTCATAGAATGGAGGTGTGTGAAGTCAAATTGCAGGTGTGTGAACTCATAGAATGGAGGTGTGTGAACTCATAGAATGGAGGTTTGTGATGTAATGGAATGGCGGTTTGTGAAGTCAAAGAATGGAGATGTGTGAAGTGAAACAATAGAGGTGTGTGAAGTCACAGAATGGAGGTGTGTGAAGTCACAGATTGGAAGTGTGTGAAGTGAAAACGGAGGTGTGTGAAGTCACAAAATGGAGGTGTGTGAAGTCAGAGAATGGAGGTGTGTGAAGTCAAAAAGGTGGTGTGTGAAGTCACAGAATGGAGGTGTGTGAAGTCAGAATGGAGGGGTGTGAAGTCAGAATGGAGGTGTGTGAAGTCACAGAATGGAGGTGTGTGAAGTCATAGAATGGAGGTGTGTGAAATCATAGAATGAAGGTGTGTGAAGTCAGAATGGAGGTGTGTCAAGTCACAGAATTGAGGTGTGTGAAGTTAGAAAATTGAGATGTGTGAAGTCAGAATGAAGGTGTGTGAAGTCACAGTAAGGAGTTGTGTCAAGTCCCAGAATGGATGTTTGTGAAGTAAGAATGAAGGTGTTTGAAGTCATAGAATGGAGGTGTGTGAAGTCACAGAATGGAGGTGTGTGAAGTCATAGAATGGAGGTGTGTGAAGTCATAGAATTGAGGTGTGTGAAGTCATAGAATGGAGGTGTGTGAAGTCACAGAATGGAGGTGTGTGAAGTCAGAATGGAGGTGTGTGAAGTCATAGACTGAGGTGGGTGAAGTCATAGAAAGGAGGTGTGGGAAGTCATAGAATGGAGGAGTGTGAAGTCATAGAGTGGAGGTGAGTGAAGTCACAGATTCGAGGTCTGTGATGTCATAGAATGGTGGTGTGTGAAGTCAGAATGGAGGTGGGTGAAATCATAGAATGGAGATGTGTGAACTCAGAGAATGGAGTTGTGTGACGTCACAATGGAAGAGTGTGAAGTCATAGAATGGAGGTGTGAGAAGTCACAGAATGGAGGTGTGTGAAGTCATAAAATGAAGGTGTGTGAAGTCAGAATGGAGGTGTGTGAAGTCACAGAATGGAGGTGTGTGAACTCAGAATGGAGGTGTGTAAGGTCATACATGGAGGTGTGTGCAGTCATAGTTTGGAGGTGTGTGAAATCACAGAATGGAGTTTTGTGAAGTCACAGAATGGAGCTGTGTGAAGTCAGAACGGAGGTGTGTGAAGTCATAGAATGGAGGTGTGTGAAGTCAGAATGGAGGTGTGTGAACTCATAGAATGGAGGTGTGTGAAGTCACAATGGAGGTGTGTGAAGTCATAGAATTTAGGTGTGTGAAGTCACAAAATGGAGGTGTGTGAAGTCATAGAATGGAGGTGTGTGAAGTCATAGAATGGAGGTGTGTGAAGTCAGAATGGAGGTGTGTGAAGTCACAGAATTGAGGTGTGTGAAGTCACAGAATGGAGGTGTATGAAGTCATAGAATGGAAGTGTGTGAAATCATAGAATGGAGGTGTGTGAAGTCACAGAATGAAGGTGTGTGAAGTCAGAATGGAGGTGTGTGAAGTCAGAATGGAGGTGAGTGAAGTCATACAATGGAGGTGTGTGAAGTCATAGAATGGAGGTCTGTGAACTCCGAATGGAGGTTTGTGAAGTCATAGAATGGAGGTGTGTGAACTCAGAATGGAGGTGTGTGAAGTCACAGAATGGAGGTGTGTGAAGTCATAGAATGGAGGTTTGTGAACTCACAGAATGGAGGTGTGTTAATTCATAGAATGGAGGTGTGTGAAGTCATAGGATCGAGGTGTGTGAAGTCACAGAATGGAGGTGTGTGAAGTCACAGAATTTAGGTGTGTGAAGTCACAGAATGGAGGTGTGAACTCAGAATGTAGGTGTGTGAAGCCACAGAATGGAGGTGTGTGAAGTCATAGAATGGAAGTGTGTGAAGTCATAGAAAGGAGGTGTGTGAACTCAGAATGTAGGTGTGTGAAGCCACAGAATGGAGGTGTGTGAAGTCATAGAATGGAAGTGTGTGAAGACATAGAAAGGAGGTTTGTGAACTCAGAATGGAGGTGTGTGAAGTCATACATGGAGGTGTGTGAAGTCATAGTATGGAGGTGTGTGAAATCACAGAATGGAGTTTTGTGAAGTCACAGTATGGAGCTGTGTGAAGTCAGAACGGAGTTGTGTGACGTCATAGAATGGAGGTGTGTGAAGTCAGAATGGAGGTGTGTGAACTCATAGAATGGAGGTGTGTGAAGTCACAATGGAGGTGTGTGAAGTCATAGAATTTACGTGTGTGAAGTCACAAAATGGAGGTGTGTGAAGTCATAGAATGGAGCTGTGTAGTCATAGAATGGAGGTGTGTGAAGTCAGAATGGAGGTGTGTGAAGTCACAGAATTGAGGTGTGTGAAGTCACAGAATGGAGGTGTGTGAAGTCAGAATGAAGGTGTGTGAAATCACATAATGGAGGTGTGTGAAGTCACAGAATGGATGTTTGTGAAGTAAGAATGAAGGTTTTTGAAGTCATAGAGTGGAGGTGTGTGAAGTCACAGAATGGAGGTGTGTGAAGTCATAGAATGGAGGTGTGTGAAGTCATAGAATTGAGGTGTGTAAAGTCATAGAATGGAGGTGTGTGAAGTCATAAAATGGAGGTGTGTGAAGTCATAGAATGGTGGTTTTTGATGTCAACGAATGGAGGTGTGTGAAGTCACAGAATGGAGGTGTGTGAACTCAGAATGTAGGTGTGTGAAGCCACAGAATGGAGGTGTGTGAAGTCATAGAATGGAAGTGTGTGAAGTCATAGAAAGGAGGTGTGTGAACTCAGAATGTAGGTGTGTGAAGCCACAGAATGGAGGTGTGTGAAGTCATAGAATGGAAGTGTGTGAAGTCATAGAAAGGAGGTGTGTGAACTCAGAATGGAGGTGTGTGAAGTCACAGAATGGAGGTTTGTGAAGTCATAGAATGGAGGTGTGTGAAGTCAGAGAATGGATGTTTCTGAAGTAAGAATGAAGGTGTGTGAAGTCATAGGATGGAGGTGTGTGAAGTCAAATTGGAGGTGTGTGAACTCATAGAATGGAGGTGTGTGAACTCATAGAATGGAGGTTTGTGAAGTAATGAAATGGCGGTGTGTGAAGTCAAAGAATGAAGGTGTGTGAAGTGAATCAATAGAGGTGTGTGAAGTCACAGAATGGAGGTGTGTGAAGTCACAGATTGGAAGTGTGTGAAGTCAAAACGGAGGTGTGTGAAGTCACAGAATGGAGGTGTGTGAAGTCAGAGAATGGAGGTGTGTGAAGTCAAAAAGGTGGTGTGTGAAGTCACAGAATGGAGGTGTGTGAATTCATAGAATGGAGCTGTGTGAAGTCAGAATGGAGGTGTGTGAAGTCAGAATGGAGGGGTGTGAAGTCAGAATGGAGGTGTGTGAAGTCACCGAATGGAGGTGTGTGAAGTCATAGAATGGAGGTGTGTGAAATCATAGAATGAAGGTGTGTGAAGTCAGAATGGAGGTGTGTCAAGTCACAGAATTGAGGTGTGTGAAGTCAGAAAATGGAGGTCTGTGAAGTCAGAATGAAGGTGTGTGAAGTCACAGAAAGGAGGTGTGTGAAGTCACAGAATGGATGTTTGTGAAGTAAGAATGAAGGTGTTTGAATTCATAGAATGGAGGTGTGTGAAGTAACAGAATGGAGGTGTGTGAAGTCACAGAATGGAGGTGTGTGAAGTCATAGAATGGAGGTTTGTGAACTCACAGAATGGAGGTGTGTTAATTCATAGAATGGAGGTGTGTGAAGTCATAGGATCGAGGTGTGTGAAGTCACAGAATGGAGGTGTGTGAAGTCACAGAATGGAGGTGTGTGAAGTCACAGAATGGAGGAGTGTGAACTCAGAATGTAGGTGTGTGAAGCCACAGAATGGAGGTGTGTGAAGTCATAGAATGGAAGTGTGTGAAGTCATAGAAAGGAGGTGTGTGAACTCAGAATGGAGGTGTGTGAAGTCACAGAATGGAGGTTTTTGAAGTCATAGAATGGAGGTGTGTGAAGTCAGAGAATGGATGTTTCTGAAGTAAGAATGAAGGTGTGTGAAGTCATAGAATGGAGGTGTGTGAAGTCAAATTGGAGGTGTGTGAACTCATAGAATGGAGGTGTGTGAACTCATAGAAGGGAGGTTTGTGAAGTAATGGAATGGCGGTGTGTGAAGTCAAAGAATGGAGGTGTGTGAAGTGAAACAATAGAGGTGTGTGAAGTCACAGAATGGAGGAGTGTGAAGTCACAGAATGGAAGTGTGTGAAGTCAAAACGGAGGTGTGTGAAGGCACAGAATGGAGGTGTGTAAAGTCAGAGAATGGAGGTTTGTGAAGTCAAAAAGGTGGTGTGTGAAGTCACAGAATGGAGGTGTGTGAATTCATAGAATGGAGCTGTGTGAAGTCAGAATGGAGGTGTGTGAAGTCAGAATGGAGGGGTGTGAAGTCAGAATGAAGGTGTGTGAAGTCACAGAATGGAGGTGTGTGAAGTCATAGAATGGAGGTGTGTGAAATTATAGAATGAAGGTGTGTGAAGTCAGAATGGAGGTGTGTCAAGTCACAGAATTGAGGTGTGTGAAGTCAGAAAATGGAGGTGTGTGAAGTCAGAATGAAGGTGTGTGAAGTCACAGAAAGGAGGTGTGTCAAGTCACAGAATGGATGTTTGTGAAGTAAGAATGAAGGTGTTTGAATTCATAGAATGGAGGTGTGTGAAGTCACAGAATGGAGGTGTGTGAAGTCATAGAATGGAGGTGTGTGAAGTCATAGAATTGAGGTGTGTGAAGTCATAGAATGGAGGTGTGTGAAGTCACAGAATGGAGGTGTGTGAAGTCAGAATGGAGGTGTGTGAAGTCATAGACTGAGGTGGGTGAAGTCATAGAAAGGAGGTGTGGGAAGTCATAGAATGGAGGAGTGTGAAGTCATAGAGTGGAGGTGAGTGAAGTCACAGATTCGAGGTCTGTGATGTCATAGAATGGAGGTGTGTGAAGTCAGAATGGAGGTGTGTGAAATCATAGAATGGAGATGTGTGAACTCAGAGAATGGAGTTGTGTGACGTCACAATGGAAGAGTGTGAAGTCATAGAATGGAGGTGTGAGAAGTCACAGAATGGAGGTGTGTGAAGTCATAAAATGAATGTGTGTGAAGTCAGAATGGAGGTGTGTGAAGTCACAGAATGGAGGTGTGTGAACTCAGAATGGAGGTGTGTGAAGTCATCCATGGAGGTGTGTGCAGTCATAGTTTGGAGGTGTGTGAAATCACAGAATGGAGTTTTGTGAAGTCACAGAATGGAGCTGTGTGAAGTCAGAACGGAGGTGTGTGAAGTCATAGAATGGAGGTGTGTGAAGTCAGAAGGGAGGTGTGTGAACTCATAGAATGGAGGTGTGTGAAGTCACAATGGAGGTGTGTGAAGTCATAGAATTTAGGTGTGTGAAGTCACAAAATGGAGGTGTGTGAAGTCATAGAATGGAGGTGTGTGAAGTCATAGAATGGAGGTGTGTGAAGTCAGAATGGAGGTGTGTGAAGTCACAGAATTGAGGTGTGTGAAGTCACAGAATGGAGGTGTGTGAAGTCAGAATGAAGGTGTGTGAAATCACATAATGGAGGTGTGTGAAGTCACAGAATGGATGTTTGTGAAGTAAGAATGAAGGTATTTGAAGTCATAGAGTGGAGGTGTGTGAAGTCACAGAATGGAGGTGTGTGAAGTCATAGAATGGAGGTGTGTGAAGTCATAGAATTGAGGTGTGTGAAGTCATAGAATGGAGGTGTGTGAAGTCATAAAATGGATGTGTGTGAACTCATAGAATGGAGGTGTGTGAAGTTAAAATGGAGTTATGTGAAGTCATAGAATGGTGGTTTTTGATGTCAACGAATGGAGGTGTGTGAAGTCACAGAATGGAGGTGTGTGAACTCAGAATGAAGGTGTGTGAAGTCACAGAATGGAGGTTTGTGAAGTCATAGAATGGAGGTGTGTGAAGTCAGAGAATGGATGTTTCTGAAGTAAGAATGAAGGTGTGTGAAGTCATAGAATGGAGGTGTGTGAAGTCACAGAATGGAGGAGTGTGAATTCATAGAATGGAGGTGTGTGAAGTCATAGAATGGAGGTGTGTGAAGTCATGGATTGGCGGTGTGTGAAGTCAAAGAATGAAGGTGTGTGAAGTGAAACAACAGAGGTGTGTGAAGTCACAGAATGGAGGTGTGTCAAATCATAGAATGCAGTTTTGTGAAATCACAGAATGGAGCTGTGTGAAGTCAGAAGGGAGGTGTGTGAAGTCATAGAATGGAGGTGTGTGAAGTCAGAATGGAGGTGTGTGAAATCAAAGAATTGAGGTGTGTGAAGTCACAATGGAGTTGTGTGAAGTCATAGAATGGAGGTGTGTGAAGTCACAGAATGGAGGTGTATGAAGTCACCGAATGGAGGTGTGTGAAGTCATAGAATGGAGGTGTGTGAAGTCACAGAATGCAGGTGTGTGAAGTCACAGAATGGAGGTGTGGGAACTCAGAATGGAGGTGGGTGAAGTCACAGAATGGAGGTGTGTGAAGTCATAGAATGGAGGTGTGTGAAGTCACAGAATGGAGGTGTGTGAATTCATAGAATGGATGTGTGTGAAATCATAAAATGGAAGTGTTTGAAGTCACAGAATGGAGGTGTGTGAAGTCAGAATGGAGGTGTGAGAAGTCATAGAATTGAGGTGTGTGAAGTCACAATGGAGTTGTGTGAACTCATAGAATGGAGGTGTGTGAAATCACAGTGGAGGTGTGTGAAGTCATAGAATGGAGGGGTGTGAAGTCACAGAATGGAGGTGTGTGAAGTCATAGAATGGAGCTGTGTGAAGTCAGAATGGAGGTGTGTGAAGTCAGAATGGAGGTGTGTGAAGTCACAGAATAGAGGTGTGTGAAGTCATACAATGGAGGTGTGTGAAGTCAGAATGGAGGTGTGTGAAGTCACAGAATTGAGGTGTATGAATTCACAGAATAGAGGTGTGTGAAGTCAGAATGCAGGTGTGAAGTCACAGAAGAGAGGTGTGTGAAGTCACAAAATGGATGTTTGTGAAGTAAGAATGAAGGTGTTTGAAGTCATAGAGTGGAGGTTTGTGAAGTCACAGAATGGAGGTTTGTGAAGTCATAGAATGGAGGTGTGTGAAGTCATAGAATTGAGGTGTGTGAAGTCATAGAATGGAGGTGTGTGAAGTCATAAAATGGAGGTGTGTGAACTCATAGAAGGAAGGTGTGTGAAGTCAAAATGGAGTTGTGTGAAGTCATAGAATGGTGGTTTTTGACGTCAACGAATGGAGATGTGTGAAGTCATAGAATGGAGGTGTGTGAAGTCAGATTGGAGGTGTGTTAAATCACAGAATGGAGGTGTGTCAATTCAGAAATGAGGTGTGTGAAGTCATAGAATGGAGGTGTGTGAAGTCATAGAATGGAAGTGTGTGAAATCATAGAATGGAGGTGTGGGAAGTCACAGAATTGAGGTGTGTGAAGTCAGAATGGAGGTGTGTGAAGTCAGAATGGAGGTGAGTGAAGTCATAGAATGGAGATGTGTGAAGTCATAGAATGGAGGTGTGTGAACTCAGAATGGAGGTGTATGAAGTCACAGAATGGAGGTGTGTGAAGTCATAGAATGGAGGTTTGTGAAATCACAAAATGGAGGTGTGTGAATTCATAGAATGGAGGTGTGAAGTCATAGGATCGAGGTGTGTGAAGTCACAGAATGGAGGTGTGTGAATTCATAGAATGGAGGTGTGTGGAGTCATGTAATGGAGGTGTGTGAAGTCAAAGAATGAAGGTGTGTGAAGTCAAAACGGAGGTGTGTGAAGTCACAGAATGGAGGTATGTGAAGTCACAGAATGGAGGTGTGTGAAGTCACAGAATGAAGGTGTGTGAATCAAAGAATGGAGGTATGTGAACTCAGAATGGAGGTGGGTGAAGTCACAGAATGTAGGTGTGTGAAGTCATAGAATGGAGGTGTGTGAAGTCACAGAATGGAGGAGTGTGAATTCATAGAATGGAGGTGTGAAGTCATAGGATCGAGGTGTGTGAAGTCACACAATGGAGGTGTGTGAAGTCACAGAATGGAGGTGTGTGAAGTGAAACAATAGAGGTGTGTGAAGTCACAGAATGGAGGTGTGTGAAGTCACAGAATGGAAGTTTGTGTACTCAAAATTGAGGTGTTTGAAGTCAAAGAATGGAGGTGTGTGAAGTCATAGAATGGATGTTTCTAAAGTAAGAATGACGGTGTGTGAAGTCATAGAATGGAGGTGTGTGCAGTCAAAATGGAGGTGTGTGAACTCATAGAATGGAGGTGTGTGAACTCATAGAATTGAGGTGTGTGAAGTCATGGAATGGAGGTGTGTGAAGTCCAAGAATCTAGGTGTGTGAAGTCAAAGAATGGAGGTGTGTGAAGTCACAGAATGGAGGTTGCCGGGGCCAACCGGCGGCAAACCAGGGTTCGCAGATTGGGGTTCCTGAAATCGGGGGCAAGGACTAGCAAGAAAGAGAAGAGAGACAGACACAGAAGATCCGGGATGTCCGCAGTCCAGGTAAAGACTGCCGAGACTGCCTGTTTATTTTCCACTCCCCCTTCTTCCCTTCTCCTGATCCAGGAACCTCCAGATGTTACATTCATATGGTAATTCTCAGGTCATTTGCATGGAATAGGGCCAGAAAGCAATAAGACAACAAAGCCATCGTCTGATGCAAGCCAAGGTACAGTTTGATTCCACTCTGGCTTACAACAGGAGGTGTGTGAAGTCACAGAATTGAAGTGTGTGAAGTCAAAATGGAGGTGTGTGAAGTCATAGAATGGAGGTGTGTGAATTCATAGAATGGAGGTGTGTGAAGTCATAGGATCGAGGTGTGTGAAGTCACAGAATGGAGGTGTGTGAAGTCACAGAATGGAGGTGTGTGAAGTCACAGAATGGAGGTGTGTGAAGTCAGAATGGAGGTGTGTGAAGCCACAGAATGGAGGTGTGTGAAGTCATAGAATGGAAGTGTGTGAAGTCATAGAATGGAGGTGTGTGAAATCACAGAATGGAGTTTTGTGAAGTCACAGAATGGAGCTGTGTGAAGTCATAACGCAGGAGTGTGAAGTCATAGAATGGAGGTGTGTGAAGTCAGAATGGAGGTGTGTGAACTCATAGAATGGAGGTGTGTGAAGTCACAATGGAGGTGTGTGAAGTCATAGAATTTAGGTGTGAGAAGTCAAAAAATTGAGGTGTGTGAAGTCATAGAATGGAGGTGTGTGAAGTCAGAATGGAGGTGTGTGAATTCATAGAATGGAGGTGTGTGAAGTCACAGAATGGAGGTTTGTGTACTCAAAATTGAGGTGTTTGAAGTCAAAGAATGGAGGTGTGTGAAGTCATAGAATGGAAGTGTGTGAAGTCATAGAATGGAGGTGTGTGAAGTCAGAATGGACATGTGTGAAGTCACAGAATTGCGGTGTGTGAACACAGAATGGAGGTGTGTGAAGTCACAGAATGGAGGTTTGTGAAGTCATACAATGGAGGTGTGTGAAGTCATAGAATGGATGTTACTAAAGTAAGAATGAAGGTGTGTGAAGTCATAGAATGGAGGTGTGTGAAGACAAAATGGAGGTGTGTGAATTCATAGAATGGAGGTGTGTGAACTCATAGAATTGAGGTCTGTGAAGTCATGGAATGGAGGTGTGTGAAGTCCAAGAATGGAGGTGTGTGAAGTCAAAGAATGGAGGTGTGTCAACTCAGAATGGAGGTGGGTGACGTCACAGAATGGATGTGTGTGAAGTCATAGAATGGAGGTGTGTGAAGTCAGAATGGAGGTGTGTGAAGTCACAATATTGAGGTGTGTGAACACAGAATGCAGGTGTGTGAATCACAGAATGGATGTGTGTGAAATCATAGAATGGAGGTGTGTGAAGTCATAGAATGGATGTTTGTGAAGTAAGAATGAAGGTGTGTGAAGTCATAGAATAGAGGTGTGTGAAGTCAAAGAATGGAGGTGTGTGAAGTCACAGAATGGAGGTGTGTGAAGTCACACAATGGAGGTGTGTGAAGTCTCGAATGGAGGTGTGCAGTCATAGAAGGGAGGTGGGTGAAGTCATAGAAAGGAGGTGTGGGAAGTCATAGAATGGAGGAGTGTGAAGTCATACAGTGGAGGTGACTGAAGACACAGATTCGAGGTCTGTGAAGTCATAGAATGGAGGTGTGTAAAGTCAGAATGGAGGTGTGCGAAGTCATAGAATGGAGATTTGTGAATTCAAAGAATGGAGGTGTGTGACGTCACAATTGAAGTGTGTGAAGTCATAGAATGGATGTGTGTGAAGTCACAGAATCTAGGTGAGTGAAGTCATACAATGGAGGTGAGTGAAGTCAGAATGGAGGTGTGTGAAGTCACAGAGTGGAGGTGTGTGAACTCAGAATGGAGGTGTGTGAAGTCATAGATGGAGGTGTGTGAAGTCATAGTATGGAGGTGTGTGAAATCATAGAATGGAGTTTTGTGAAGTCACGCAATGGAGCTGTGTGAAGTCAGAATGGAGGTGTGTGAAGTCATAGAATGGAGGTGTGTGAAGTCAGAATGGAGGTATGTGAAATCATAGAATCAAGGTGTGTGAAGTCACAATGGAGGTGTGTGAAGTCATAGAATGGAGGTGTGTGAAATCATATAATGGAGGTGTGTGAAGTCACAGAATGGAGGTGTGTGAATTCATAGAATGGAGGTGTGTGAAGTCATAGAATGGAGGTGTGTGAACTCAGAATGGAGGTGGGTGAAGTCACAGAATGGAGGTGTGTGAAGTCACAGAATGGAGGTGTGTGAAGTCACAGAATGGAGGTGTGTGAAGTCACAGAATGAAGGTGTGTGAATCACAGAATGGAGGTGTGTGAACTCAGAATGGAGGTGGGTGAAGTCACAGAATGGAGGTGTGTGAAGTCATAGAATGGAGGTGTGTGAAGTCACAGAATAGAGGAGTGTGAATTCATAGAATGGAGTTGTGTGAAGTCATAGAATGGAGGTGTGTGAAGTCATACAATGGAGGTGTGTGAATTCATAGAATGGAGGTGTGTGAAGTCACAGAATGGAGGTTTGTGTACTCAAAATTGAGGTGTTTGAAGTCAAAGAATGGAGGTGTGTGAAGTCATAGAATGGAAGAGTGTGAAGTCATAGAATGGAGGTGTGTGAAGTCAGAATGGACATGTGTGAAGTCACAGAATTGCGGTGTGTGAACCCAGAATGGAGGTGTGTGAAGTCACAGAATGGAGGTTTGTGAAGTCATACAGTGGAGGTGTGTGAAGTCATAGAATGGATGTTTCTAAAGTAAGAATTAATGTGTGTGAAGTCATAGAATGGAGGTGTGTGAAGTCACAGAATGAAGGTGTATGAAGTCACAGAATGGAGGTGTGTGAACTCAGAATGGAGGTGGGTGAAGTCACAGAATGGAGGTGTGTGAAGTCATAGAATGGAGGTGTGTGAAGTCACAGAATGGAGGTGTGTGAATTCATAGAATGGAGGTGTGTGAAATCATAAAAGGGAAGTGTTTGAAGTCACAGAATGGAGGTATGTGAAGTCAGAATGGAGGTGTGTGAAGTCATAGAATTGAGGTGTGTGAAGTCACTATGGAGGTGTGTGAACTCATAGAATGGAGGTGTGTGAAATCACAGTGGAGGTGTGTGAAGTCATAGAATGGAGGTGTGTGAAGTCACAGAATGGAGGTGTGTGAAGTCATAGAATGGAGCTGTGTGAAGTCAGAAAGGAGGTGTGTGAAGTCAGAATGGAGGTGTGTGAATTCACAGAAGAGAGGTGTGTGAAGTCACAGAATGGATGTTTGTGAAATAAGAATGAAGGTGTTTGAAGTCATAGAGTGGAGGTGTGTGAAGTCACAGAATGGAGGTGTGTGCAGTCATAGAATGGAGGTGTGTGAAGTCATAGAATTGAGGTGTGTGAAGTCATAGAATGGAGGTGTGTGAAGTCATAAAATGGAGGTGTGTGAACTCATAGAAGGGAGGTGTGTGAAGTCAAAATGGAGTTGTGTGAAGTCATAGAATGGTGGTTTTTGATGTCAACGAATGGAGGTGTGTGAAGTCATAGAATGGAGGTGTGTGAAGTCAGATTGGAGGTGTGTTAAATCACAGAATGGAGGTGTGTCAACTCAGAAATGAGGTGTGTGAAGTCATAGAATGGAGGTGTGTGAAGTCATAGAATGGAAGTGTGTGAAATCATAGAATGGAGGTGTGGAAAGTCACAGAATTGAGGTGTGTGAAGTCAGAATGGAGGTGTGTGAAGTCAGAATGGAGGTGAGTGAAGTCATAGAATGGAGATGTGTGAAGTCATAGAATGGAGGTGTGTGAACTCAGAATGGAGGTGTATGAAGTCACAGAATGGAGGTGTGTGAAGTCATAGAATGGAGGTTTGTGAAATCACAAAATGGAGGTGTGTGAATTCATAGAATGGAGGTGTGAAGTCATAGGATCGAGGTGTGTAAAGTCACAGAATGGAGGTGTGTGAAGTCACAGAATGGAGGTGTGTGAACTCAGAATGTAGGTGTGTGAAGCCACAGAATGGAGGTGTGTGAAGTCATAGAATGGAAGTGTGTGAAGTCATAGAAAGGAGGTGTGTGAACTCAGAATGGAGGTGTGTGAAGTCACAGAATGGAGGTTTGTGAAGTCATAGAATGGAGGTGAGTGAAGTGAGAGTATGGATGTTTCTGAAGTAAGAATGAAGGTGTGTGAAGTCATAGAATGGAGGTGTGTGAAGTCAAATTGGAGGTGTGTGAACTCATAGAATGGAGGTGTGTGAACTCATAGAATGGAGGTTTGTGATGTAATGGAATGGCGGTTTGTGAAGTCAAAGAATGGAGATGTGTGAAGTGAAACAATAGAGGTGTGTGAAGTCACAGAATGGAGGTGTGTGAAGTCACAGATTGGAAGTGTGTGAAGTGAAAACGGAGGTGTGTGAAGTCACAGAATGGAGGTGTGTGAAGTCAGAGAATGGAGGTGTGTGAAGTCAAAAAGGTGGTGTGTGAAGTCACAGAATGGAGGTGTGTGAAGTCAGAATGGAGGGGTGTGAAGTCAGAATGGAGGTGTGTGAAGTCACAGAATGGAGGTGTGTGAAGTCATAGAATGGAGGTGTGTGAAATCATAGAATGAAGGTGTGTGAAGTCAGAATGGAGGTGTGTCAAGTCACAGAATTGAGGTGTGTGAAGTTAGAAAATTGAGATGTGTGAAGTCAGAATGAAGGTGTGTGAAGTCACAGTAAGGAGTTTTGTCAAGTCCCAGAATGGAGGTGTGTGAAGTCATAGAATGGAGGTGTGTGAAGTCATAGAATTGAGGTGTGTGAAGTCATAGAATGGAGGTGTGTGAAGTCACAGAATGGAGGTGTGTGAAGTCAGAATGGAGGTGTGTGAAGTCATAGACTGAGGTGGGTGAAGTCATAGAAAGGAGGTGTGGGAAGTCATAGAATGGAGGAGTGTGAAGTCATAGAGTGGAGGTGAGTGAAGTCACAGATTCGAGGTCTGTGATGTCATAGAATGGTGGTGTGTGAAGTCAGAATGGAGGTGGGTGAAATCATAGAATGGAGATGTGTGAACTCAGAGAATGGAGTTGTGTGACGTCACAATGGAAGAGTGTGAAGTCATAGAATGGAGGTGTGAGAAGTCACAGAATGGAGGTGTGTGAAGTCATAAAATGAAGGTGTGTGAAGTCAGAATGGAGGTGTGTGAAGTCACAGAATGGAGGTGTGTGAACTCAGAATGGAGGTGTGTAAGGTCATACATGGAGGTGTGTGCAGTCATAGTTTGGAGGTGTGTGAAATCACAGAATGGAGTTTTGTGAAGTCACAGAATGGAGCTGTGTGAAGTCAGAACGGAGGTGTGTGAAGTCATAGAATGGAGGTGTGTGAAGTCAGAATGGAGGTGTGTGAACTCATAGAATGGAGGTGTGTGAAGTCACAATGGAGGTGTGTGAAGTCATAGAATTTAGGTGTGTGAAGTCACAGAATGGAGGTGTATGAAGTCATAGAATGGAAGTGTGTGAAATCATAGAATGGAGGTGTGTGAAGTCACAGAATGAAGGTGTGTGAAGTCAGAATGGAGGTGTGTGAAGTCAGAATGGAGGTGAGTGAAGTCATAGAATGGAGGTGTGTGAAGTCATAGAATGGAGGTCTGTGAACTCCGAATGGAGGTTTGTGAAGTCATAGAATGGAGGTGTGTGAACTCAGAATGGAGGTGTGTGAAGTCACAGAATGGAGGTGTGTGAAGTCATAGAATGGAGGTTTGTGAACTCACAGAATGGAGGTGTGTTAATTCATAGAATGGAGTTGTGTGAAGTCATAGGATCGAGGTGTGTGAAGTCACAGAATGGAGGTGTGTGAAGTCACAGAATTTAGGTGTGTGAAGTCACAGAATGGAGGTGTGTGAACTCAGAATGTAGGTGTGTGAAGCCACAGAATGGAGGTGTGTGAAGTCAGAGAATGGAAGTGTGTGAAGTCATAGAAAGGAGGTGTGTGAACTCAGAATGTAGGTGTGTGAAGCCACAGAATGGAGGTGTGTGAAGTCATAGAATGGAAGTGTGTGAAGACATAGAAAGGAGGTTTGTGAACTCAGAATGGAGGTGTGTGAAGTCATACATGGAGGTGTGTGAAGTCATAGTATGGAGGTGTGTGAAATCACAGAATGGAGTTTTGTGAAGTCACAGTATGGAGCTGTGTGAAGTCAGAACGGAGTTGTGTGACGTCATAGAATGGAGGTGTGTGAAGTCAGAATGGAGGTGTGTGAACTCATAGAATGGAGGTGTGTGAAGTCACAATGGAGGTGTGTGAAGTCATAGAATTTACGTGTGTGAAGTCACAAAATGGAGGTGTGTGAAGTCATAGAATGGAGCTGTGTAGTCATAGAATGGAGGTGTGTGAAGTCAGAATGGAGGTGTGTGAAGTCACAGAATTGAGGTGTGTGAAGTCACAGAATGGAGGTGTGTGAAGTCAGAATGAAGGTGTGTGAAATCACATAATGGAGGTGTGTGAAGTCACAGAATGGATGTTTGTGAAGTAAGAATGAAGGTTTTGGAAGTCATAGAATGGAGGTGTGTGAAGTCACAGAATGGAGGTGTGTGAAGTCATAGAATGGAGGTGTGTGAAGTCATAGAATTGAGGTGTGTAAAGTCATAGAATGGAGGTGTGTGAAGTCATAAAATGGAGGTGTGTGAAGTCATAGAATGGTGGTTTTTGATGTCAACGAATGGAGGTGTGTGAAGTCACAGAATGGAGGTGTGTGAACTCAGAATGTAGGTGTGTGAAGCCACAGAATGGAGGTGTGTGAAGTCATAGAATGGAAGTGTGTGAAGTCATAGAAAGGAGGTGTGTGAACTCAGAATGTAGGTGTGTGAAGCCACAGAATGGAGGTGTGTGAAGTCATAGAATGGAAGTGTGTGAAGTCATAGAAAGGAGGTTTGTGAACTCAGAATGGAGGTGTGTGAAGTCACAGAATGGAGGTTTGTGAAGTCATAGAATGGAGGTGTGTGAAGTCAGAGAATGGATGTTTCTGAAGTAAGAATGAAGGTGTGTGAAGTCATAGGATGGAGGTGTGTGAAGTCAAATTGGAGGTGTGTGAACTCATAGAATGGAGGTGTGTGAACTCATAGAATGGAGGTTTGTGAAGTAATGAAATGGCGGTGTGTGAAGTCAAAGAATGAAGGTGTGTGAAGTGAATCAATAGAGGTGTGTGAAGTCACAGAATGGAGGTGTGTGAAGTCACAGATTGGAAGTGTGTGAAGTCAAAACGGAGGTGTGTGAAGTCACAGAATGGAGGTGTGTGAAGTCAGAGAATGGAGGTGTGTGAAGTCAAAAAGGTGGTGTGTGAAGTCACAGAATGGAGGTGTGTGAATTCATAGAATGGAGCTGTGTGAAGTCAGAATGGAGGTGTGTGAAGTCAGAATGGAGGGGTGTGAAGTCAGATTGGAGGTGTGTGAAGTCACCGAATGGAGGTGTGTGAAGTCATAGAATGGAGGTGTGTGAAATCATAGAATGAAGGTGTGTGAAGTCAGAATGGAGGTGTGTCAAGTCACAGAATTGAGGTGTGTGAAGTCAGAAAATGGAGGTGTGTGAAGTCAGAATGAACGTGTGTGAAGTCACAGAAAGGAGGTGTGTGAAGTCACAGAATGGATGTTTGTGAAGTAAGAATGAAGGTGTTTGAATTCATAGAATGGAGGTGTGTGAAGTAACAGAATGGAGGTGTGTGAAGTCACAGAATGGAGGTGTGTGAAGTCATAGAATGGAGGTTTGTGAACTCACAGAATGGAGGTGTGTTAATTCATAGAATGGAGGTGTGTGAAGTCATAGGATCGAGGTGTGTGAAGTCACAGAATGGAGGTGTGTGAAGTCACAGAATGGAGGTGTGTGAAGTCACAGAATGGAGGAGTGTGAACTCAGAATGTAGGTGTGTGAAGCCACAGAATGGAGGTGTGTGAAGTCATAGAATGGAAGTGTGTGAAGTCATAGAAAGGAGGTGTGTGAACTCAGAATGGAGGTGTGTGAAGTCACAGAATGGAGGTTTTTGAAGTCATAGAATGGAGGTGTGTGAAGTCAGAGAATGGATGTTTCTGAAGTAAGAATGAAGGTGTGTGAAGTCATAGAATGGAGGTGTGTGAAGTCAAATTGGAGGTGTGTGAACTCATAGAATGGAGGTGTGTGAACTCATAGAAGGGAGGTTTGTGAAGTAATGGAATGGCGGTGTGTGAAGTCAAAGAATGGAGGTGTGTGAAGTGAAACAATAGAGGTGTGTGAAGTCACAGAATGGAGGAGTGTGAAGTCACAGAATGGAAGTGTGTGAAGTCAAAACGGAGGTGTGTGAAGGCACAGAATGGAGGTGTGTAAAGTCAGAGAATGGAGGTTTGTGAAGTCAAAAAGGTGGTGTGTGAAGTCACAGAATGGAGGTGTGTGAATTCATAGAATGGAGCTGTGTGAAGTCAGAATGGAGGTGTGTGAAGTCAGAATGGAGGGGTGTGAAGTCAGAATGAAGGTGTGTGAAGTCACAGAATGGAGGTGTGTGAAGTCATAGAATGGAGGTGTGTGAAATCATAGAATGAAGGTGTGTGAAGTCAGAATGGAGGTGTGTCAAGTCACAGAATTGAGGTGTGTGAAGTCAGAAAATGGAGGTGTGTGAAGTCAGAATGAAGGTGTGTGAAGTCACAGAAAGGAGGTGTGTCAAGTCACAGAATGGATGTTTGTGAAGTAAGAATGAAGGTGTTTGAATTCATAGAATGGAGGTGTGTGAAGTCACAGAATGGAGGTGTGTGAAGTCATAGAATGGAGGTGTGTGAAGTCATAGAATTGAGGTGTGTGAAGTCATAGAATGGAGGTGTGTGAAGTCACAGAATGGAGGTGTGTGAAGTCAGAATGGAGGTGTGTGAAGTCATAGACTGAGGTGGGTGAAGTCATAGAAAGGAGGTGTGGGAAGTCATAGAATGGAGGAGTGTGAAGTCATAGAGTGGAGGTGAGTGAAGTCACAGATTCGAGGTCTGTGATGTCATAGAATGGAGGTGTGTGAAGTCAGAATGGAGGTGTGTGAAATCATAGAATGGAGATGTGTGAACTCAGAGAATGGAGTTGTGTGACGTCACAATGGAAGAGTGTGAAGTCATAGAATGGAGGTGTGAGAAGTCACAGAATGGAGGTGTGTGAAGTCATAAAATGAAGGTGTGTGAAGTCAGAATGGAGGTGTGTGAAGTCACAGAATGGAGGTGTGTGAACTCAGAATGGAGGTGTGTGAAGTCATCCATGGAGGTGTGTGAAGTCATAGTTTGGAGGTGTGTGAAATCACAGAATGTAGTTTTGTGAAGTCACAGAATGGAGCTGTGTGAAGTCAGAACGGAGGTGTGTGAAGTCATAGAATGGAGGTGTGTGAAGTCAGAAGGGAGGTGTGTGAACTCATAGAATGGAGGTGTGTGAAGTCACAATGGAGGTGTGTGAAGTCATAGAATTTAGGTGTGTGAAGTCACAAAATGGAGGTGTGTGAAGTCATAGAATGGAGGTGTGTGAAGTCATAGAATGGAGGTGTGTGAAGTCAGAATGGAGGTGTGTGAAGTCACAGAATTGAGGTGTGTGAAGTCACAGAATGGAGGTGTGTGAAGTCAGAATGAAGGTGTGTGAAATCACATAATGGAGGTGTGTGAAGTCACAGAATGGAGGTGTGTGAATTCATAGAATGGAGCTGTGTGAAGTCAGAATGGAGGTGTGTGAAGTCAGAATGGAGGGGTGTGAAGTCAGATTGGAGGTGTGTGAAGTCACCGAATGGAGGTGTGTGAAGTCATAGAATGGAGGTGTGTGAAATCATAGAATGAAGGTGTGTGAAGTCAGAATGGAGGTGTGTCAAGTCACAGAATTGAGGTGTGTGAAGTCAGAAAATGGAGGTGTGTGAAGTCAGAATGAACGTGTGTGAAGTCACAGAAAGGAGGTGTGTGAAGTCACAGAATGGATGTTTGTGAAGTAAGAATGAAGGTGTTTGAATTCATAGAATGGAGGTGTGTGAAGTAACAGAATGGAGGTGTGTGAAGTCACAGAATGGAGGTGTGTGAAGTCATAGAATGGAGGTTTGTGAACTCACAGAATGGAGGTGTGTTAATTCATAGAATGGAGGTGTGTGAAGTCATAGGATCGAGGTGTGTGAAGTCACAGAATGGAGGTGTGTGAAGTCACAGAATGGAGGTGTGTGAAGTCACAGAATGGAGGAGTGTGAACTCAGAATGTAGGTGTGTGAAGCCACAGAATGGAGGTGTGTGAAGTCATAGAATGGAAGTGTGTGAAGTCATAGAAAGGAGGTGTGTGAACTCAGAATGGAGGTGTGTGAAGTCACAGAATGGAGGTTTTTGAAGTCATAGAATGGAGGTGTGTGAAGTCAGAGAATGGATGTTTCTGAAGTAAGAATGAAGGTGTGTGAAGTCATAGAATGGAGGTGTGTGAAGTCAAATTGGAGGTGTGTGAACTCATAGAATGGAGGTGTGTGAACTCATAGAAGGGAGGTTTGTGAAGTAATGGAATGGCGGTGTGTGAAGTCAAAGAATGGAGGTGTGTGAAGTGAAACAATAGAGGTGTGTGAAGTCACAGAATGGAGGAGTGTGAAGTCACAGAATGGAAGTGTGTGAAGTCAAAACGGAGGTGTGTGAAGGCACAGAATGGAGGTGTGTAAAGTCAGAGAATGGAGGTTTGTGAAGTCAAAAAGGTGGTGTGTGAAGTCACAGAATGGAGGTGTGTGAATTCATAGAATGGAGCTGTGTGAAGTCAGAATGGAGGTGTGTGAAGTCAGAATGGAGGGGTGTGAAGTCAGAATGAAGGTGTGTGAAGTCACAGAATGGAGGTGTGTGAAGTCATAGAATGGAGGTGTGTGAAATCATAGAATGAAGGTGTGTGAA